>VZTL01030188.1:5000-11464 GCA_013400535.1 Scopus umbretta
ATCCTGGGCTGAATCCTGCCGATTCTACCTCCTGCTGTTGCTCACCTTCCTGGAGACTGCCACTCCTGGGGGCGGCTTCGTGCCCTTCCTCTACCCGTCCAATTCCAGGCACGTTTTAAAGCTGCCGGAATAGCCAAAGCTCCCGCTGAAGATCCCAAAACCCAGCTTGGATGCGGTTGTATGCGGCCGCACAGCCCAGCACTTCGTCCTTTTGCAGTTGCAATCCGGTAGCTCCCAAGTGCCTGGTCCTACACTGATAGCTGCCCAAAATCGTACTCGCCTAGTGACCCAAAAAATACTTTTTGCTTTTCCTTGTTCGATGAAAGGTTATCCTTCTTTTTTTACCCATTTAAGTCAGCTGCCATCTCCTCCCTCAGATTTGATGCCACTGCAAGCGTTTGCTCCTCCGAAACCATCTCCTTTTGTCTCTTACAGATCGCATACAGGTTGTAAAAATAAAATAAACACTGACATTCATGTTGTAAAAATGAGATAAACATTGACGTCCTTTCACACCGTTCACAAAAATGTGCTGATGGCTTAGGGGAAAGGCAAAACGAGCTGGCTTCGAAGGGGCTGAGCTGGCGCTGGCCGCGCGGGTGCCCTCCCGGGCGCCAGGACGGCCCCGGCGCTGCCGCAGAATTAATGCGCTCGCAAGATATTCCAGGGCTGGTGGTATGATCATTGCTTGAATTCCTCGGATTTCTGAAACATTGCCCTTCTGTTATGCTTATCTGCCCTTTATAGGCTTTGTGAAGTGTTTCTAGACACATTTTTTTTACGAATTTTGCTTCTGCGTGCCCATCTTATTTTCTTTGCAGTGCCTGGGTAGCTTGTTTGCAAAGTTTGCTTGGCCACAGGATCCCATGGGGCTGGATTCAGGACAGCATGTGCATGCAGCCCTTGAAACCATGTCAAATAGTCCCCAGGTCCTAAAAGGCTGGCTACCCCTGAGATAAGGCATCATGTTTAATGGCCTCGATTTTTCTTTTAAGTGTTTATTTTTATAATACCTGCATGAAATGTCGGTATGCTTGCGGTGACTGTATTAAACTTGTTTATATAATGTGGTGGGGGGCTCTGGTGTGCCAGAAGGTGGTTTTGTAAAATTGGAAAAAAAAAAAAAAAAAAAAAAGCTTGGGGGATAAAAGACTCATTTTGATCACATTTAATCTTGCAGAAAATATTTCAAAGAAACGCTATAACGGTAGAGGTAAATGCGACAAAAATTATGCTTTTATTGCACAGTTAGACTAAATGGTCTTACATTGATTACTGTGTGCTGTCATAGCCATAGTCACATAAATATTTGGTAGCAAATACTCTCATCTGAGGAAACATTTTTCTGTTTACATAGCAATAACCTATATGAAACATATTGCATGTTAAAGGAGTGAGCAGCGTGGTTCCTCCTACTGTGCCTCTTTGTGCCTGTAATTAAATCAATGCTGTGATTAACATCAATATTGCTAATCATGTAAAAATAATGACTGGTATTTCTAATATTTTTTTTTTCATTTTAATTGTTTGGGTTTTTTTAAGAAAAGGAAAACAGGGAGCTGGCTGAGGATTGTGTGTGCGTGCTGGCCGTGGGATCCATGGCGTGGAGGGGCCGGGACCCCGGCAGCAGTGCTGGGGGAGCGTCCGCCGCCCAGGGCCCCCGCGATACGGAGTCCTTCCTACAGTCAGTTTTGGATGAGACCTAGGAAAAAGCTGAAATAGAAAGGGGAAGGCGAGTGCTGTTTTGGTTTTAATTAAGAATAGGATAACCAAGTGTCGATAAAGAAAAGGCTAAAGAGTGTTTGGCCAGATTAAAAATTAAAAAAAAAAAAAAAAAAAAAAAAAAAAAAAAAAAAAAAAAAGGAAGGCAACTATTTTAGCTTGCAGACATTATCACCCGTCTAGGAAGGAAAGTCAGAGTGAAGGATATGCAGTGAAAAACCTGTCATACCACCAAGCTGATACTCTTACAGTAAAAAGGCTGTTTAAAGTGAGACGGAAGAAAAAGGAAAGTTTTGTGAAGAGTACTGGGGGGAGGAAAAAGGAAAAAAAAAAAAACAAAAAACAAAAAAAAGGCAAAATAAAAAGCCAGATCTTCGCTCCTGTCTCTTTTTGGGTTTTGTTTTTCTTTCTTTTTCCCTGTAGCCATGGATGGCGGCTTTCGTATGCAGCGTGGGGCGAGAGCCCCGGCGGAGGGGCCGGCGAAGGGCTGGGTTGCGGCGGCTTGGCGGCGGCCCCAGCGGCGCGGGAGGGAGGCCGGGGGTTCCAGTACAGTGGGTAGGGACGCGGCGCTGACAGCCCGGCCGTCCCCCGGGGCCCCGCGCCTCGGAAGAGGACGAGAGGGAGCAACACCGTCCCCCGGAGAGGGGAAACGGGGCCTGATGGGTCGATGCGCCAGTCCCGCCTGCGCTGAAGAATCCAAGTTTTGGAGCGCGCAAGTGGGGAGCAGAAGCGTGACCGGGGTGGGGAGAGGAGTTTGGTCTGGGGAGCGGGGGGATCGTTGGGCGCCTGCGGCGTGTGGGACGAGCGTCGCCTCCTCCTCGCCTCCCGCCGCGCTGCCGGCCAGCGCCCAGGCAGGGCCGCTGGCGGAGAGGGAGCTGGGGCTGAGGCCAGTGGGCAAATCCTGGACATTTCTCCGTTTATTTAATTTTAATTTTTTTATTGGCATCCGTGCCTTTCCCCTGTCAGAGGAGGAGGGTTGTACAGAAATTCAACTCCGACCGAGCCTGCAATCCGCCTAAGGAAGCCCGGGCTGAGGTACGGCCGCCGACGGCCAGGACGTGGCGAACGCTGTTTGACCCCGCCTGCGTCCTCAGCCGTGCCCTTGCCGTTGTTCCTAACCGTGTTTGTGCCCTTTGGACCTTGCCACCTCCGTCAGAGCGAGGGGAAAGCAGGCGCCGCTTGGCAAGCCCCGTTTGGGGACTGTAACCGCGTCGCCTTGGGGCTCTCCTGTATCTCAAGGTGCAAGCGTCCGTGGGCTTAGTACGGAGCCAGGGTTTGGAGGTGGAAGGCCAGATGGAGGGGGTAGGACGGGTGTCCTGGCACGGGTGCTGCAGGGAGCTGCCTGCGGCGGGCACACCGGCTAACGGCCACTCGTCACGCAGCCGGAATGGGCTAGGGTATGGAGGAGGCAGAGGAGAGATTGTGCCGCGCAGAGGCTTCAGTAGATGTTTTTCCATAGAGGCGAGGCTTCTCCGAGTGCGCTATAGGCTTTTTTTTTTTTTCTTTTTCCTTTTTTCCTTTTTTCTTTTTCCTTTTTTTTCTTTTTCTTTTTTAAACATAGAANCTTCCTGTAGAAGTAAGGCTGATGTGATCATGCTGTTAGGTCCTTCTCGTTTCCTTTTCTCCGGTTACTTCTGAGTTTGATGGATGGTCTCAGCCGGGGTTGACCAACGGCTAGGAACATGATTATATTCCTACAAACCCCAGGAAAGCGGGTGTCCACGAGCAAGACGTGGGTGGTAGAGAGCCTTTGCGGACACTCGGTCTTGGGAGTGTTGATTGATAGGCATCAAATTTAGTGAGTAGACGCACGTTTCTTAATTGCGATGCTCGTGGAGCAGCTTTCCGAGGGCTCTGAAGGGGTTTTACCGTCCCCTTTGCAGAAGTGCTCCCTCTGCGGCAGGTTTCTGCCTTACCCTGCTCCTCTCTGCTGAAGGCTGCTGGTGGCAGGTTGACAATCTGACCAAATATCATGGTGCTCTTCAGTCCGCTGTCTTTTTTTGGCCCTTTTACAAATCCCGTGCTAAATTGCAGGTCCGAGCTTAAGTGTGTGTTTGTCTGTCTTCATAAATAATGCATTGCTCAGAAGCGTTAAAAGGGGGAGCTACAAGTGAAACTGCCCTACGGTAATTCAGGGCTATAAATCATATTTTCTGTTTGTTGTGTATGCTGAGACTGTCTTAAGGATTCAGAAGCAAGGTTGGTTGTGCCACTTTATGATGACATTTCAGAAAGACTTTTTTTATTTACCCCCATCCCTCTCTCTGTGCGAGTGTGTGCGTGTGTGTATCTTCTTGCTTCCTTCTCAGCTGTTAATGGAGAGTGAATCCGGGGCCTGCGAAAAGAATGAGCTTTCTTTTCATAAGGCCGACAGTTACAGATCGCTTCCAATAGCCGGTGGCTTGAATACAATCTTCAGAAGAAATTATATAGGTTTTGTTTGGCCAGCACAGATGTTCTGTTACTGTCTCAACCCATCGTAGGAGGACACAGGCTCTCGGGAAGACTCAGCCGAGCTCCTGCTTGAGCAGGCTCACCTCTGCTCAAGAGGCAGCACTAACGATGGGATCGCTGGACGTTTTCAGATGCCGGTTCTCGCAGTATGTGTGCTGCGGTGAGAAGCAGCGGTACTTCCGTGGGTGCAGAGAGAGCATTTGACTGCCTAGAGTTGGGTCTTTTCTTTTTCCAACAGAATTTGCACGTGGCCGTTTCTCCAAACCATTACTTTATGCACTGTTTAGACTTAAAAATTAGAATTTCCTCTAGCATAAACACAATTTTCACAAACACAATTTTCACTTAGCCATTCTTTTTTTTTGCAAGGAGGCACCTGCTAGTTGTTTCTTAATCATTCTGGCAAACTAAAGTGATCTAGCAGTTAGGACAAAAATATGTAAAGAACGTAAGGCAGTACTTATGCTAATGACTTGCTCTCGTCAGACATCACCCCCAACATTCTCCAAACTAGCAGAACTTGTAAATTTTAATTTCTGGAGGACAGGATTGAATCCTTTTTGGCGTTGTGTCTAACCCAACACCTTGCTTGCTACATCAAGTTCACCTCAACTTCGCTTGTACCTGAAGGTGCAGTAATTTTGCCGTCGCGTTGCTCAGCCCAGCCTGAGTTTGTCCCCCGAACCAGGCTGGCTGAGGGTCACTTCCCCCCCAGCTTCGCAGCACAACGTACCGATGTGGAGAACCATAAAAATATGTGCCACAATACGCTGCTTTATGGCAGTCTGCATGATTTAATCCACCTCAACTTCACTGTAGGAATAAAAAGTTCAGTTTATAAGGAATAAATATGGAAGGACTTATTTCTGTTGTAAAGATTTTCTGACAAGCAAAAATATAATGCTTTTTGAAAACCTCATTAGAAAATCAATTATATCATGACACTTAATGTTGTGTTATTTACAAGCAAGATGTCTTGTTGGGAAAAAATGCCATAAAAATTCGCACTTAATACAGAAAAATGTTAGAACATAAAGAAGAGTTAGGTTTCATTATTAGCATGTTCAAAGTAGCAATTACCAAATACGGGTTTATGCTCAATCAAGAATAGCAAAAATATCTGATCACAGGAGTGACACAAGGTATGGCATGCTCCAAGGGAAAAAGGCGGAGAGACCCTTTCGGAGCGAACAATAATGAGCTTATTTACGGGTTTGCATTTATGCCCAGTGCGCAGATCGTACACATCCTGCATCTCTTCTTGCCTTTTCTAATTGCACGGACCTCGATACGGAGAAAGCATAGGGAAATTCTTCAACATTTCAGTTTGATACAGAGGGAAGGGATGTAGAGCTGAGCTATTTATTTTTGTGCAGATTTCAGACCTAGTTGAGGTGCTGATACACAAAATACTCCATATCCAGTTGTGTGCGTCTAGCGTTCGACTCTAGTGTCTGTCTCGCAAGCCTGGGTTTGAGATGAAACATGATTTTCAAACTCAATATTTAAAAAAAACAAAACAAAACAAACTTAAAAGATTTCATTTCAGTGAGGAATAGTACTAGTATACATCTGCTCAGTCTGAGCACAGATTTTTATTTTTTTTAGGGCTAGAAAAATCAGTTGTTCAATTTATATGCTGCTAATTAGAAACGTATGAGATAAATTGTTAATTTTTTTAAAGTAAAACAGTTTTTAGAACTGGACTTATTCGTGAAATGGAAAATGCTCTACTTGCAGCGGAAAATTTTGTTTGTCGTGCAACTATGAGCAAGATACAGCCAACCCATTAGACACTGCATCATTCATACCAAGGTAGATACAAAAAATAAATTTCTAGCAGAAACCGTTCTGAGTTTGTATCACATGCAGAACTAATGATGCTTATTTGCTGCAGAGTAAAACCAAAAATGTGTAACTACAGGCTTGTATGTATGTTTCTAGCAGAAAAGTAATATTATGGATTTTCATCTTTCATTCTACATAATGCTTGTAGTAGTTCTCTATCTATAGCTATAAATTTTCTGTCCTTTCTCTGGTATTTAAGTTAAAAATCCATATGTATGCATACCTTTACTTCATCATGAACGTTCAGACTATGAGAAGTACCTTTTGGCTGTAATTAAAATGAGGAAGCGTGACTTGAAGTATCAGAGGGGCACTGGAGGTAAGGCTGACCAACCTGTACGTCCTCCTTCTTGAAGACAGGAGCTATGAGTGCCTTCTTCCAGTTTCAGAAATCTCCTCATGAACAGAATGTTGTTCTGTAGTTTGATTTTTTTTTTTTT
>VZTL01030189.1:2909-44432 GCA_013400535.1 Scopus umbretta
ATTAATAATAATAATAATAATAATAATAATAATAATAATAATAATAATAATAATAATAATAATAATAATAATAAAAATGCAGAATAAGTGATGCCCAATGCGTTTGCTCCCCACCCGCCGACCGATGCCCAGCCCGTCCCCGAGCAGCGATCACTGCCCCCTGGCCAACTCCCCCCAGGTTCTATCCCGAGCGTGACGCCGCAGGGGATGGAATAGCCCTGTGGGCAGGCTGGGGCAGCTGTCCTGGCTGTGCCCCCTCCCAGCTCCCTGTGCCCCTGGCAGAGCGTGGGAAGCTGGAAAGTCCTTGACTGGTGTCAGCACTGCTGAGCAACAGCTAAACCATCAATGTGTTATCAGCATTGTTCTCATCCTAAATCCAAAACACAGCACTATAGCAGCTACCAGGAAGAAAACAAACTCCTAATTAAGCTGAAACCAGGACATTTTTGCATAACAGTGTTCGTATTTTTCTGCCTCACACCACGGTGCTCTCTTGCCGCATGCCATGTTTTTGGAGGACTGTATTGTTTGTGTTCACCATCAAAGTCATTAAACATACATATGCATTTATTTCCTTACACGATATTGCACACGGTATTGCACACATGTGTTGCAGGCAAAAGTAGCACAGGTCTGTAGTACAGATTGCCAGGCCATGGCAGGCATTCAAAACACAGATCAGCCAGCCATTTGCATGAGTTCCTCAAGTGGCTATGGGGCTCCCTTCCTCGTAGGGGAGGATTATTGACCAGCCCTGAATTTTGGTATTGTTGTGAGCTGTTCTTCCTCATGTAGAGGCACCGGGCATTGCAAGAGCAATCTGTGATGCTCCCGTTTGCGTGTTAATATCCAGGATACTTATGCAGGGCTACCTGGTAAAGCAGATCCATGAGATATTTTGGTCACATTTGACAGATTCAAGGGAGAGTCCAGAGGGATTGAGCAAAGAGAAACAAATAAAGAATGCTGATGGCTGGAAATGTCCACACAGTTGAGAATAATACATTTGACAAAATGTTATTCCTTACGTGTCTGTGACTTTGGCTGGCTGTGACAACTTCTTCCATCCTTCACAACAAACCTGGAAGATGGGGTTGTTGTTTTTATTGTTGTTCTTAATAAATATGACTGCTGTAGGATACATGTTGATCAAAGAATCTTTTAAATAGCATTTTACCCTATAGAGGTTTCGTAACAGAATGATTTTAAGGAGAGAAGATTGAGGAGTAGTCAAAATATGGAACGGTACAAGAGAATTTTTTGGAGGAGGAGGACTTGCACAGAGCATGCTAAATGAGGAAAGGTTAAACGTGAGGTGGATTTGAGGCTTCATGTGTTTAAGTCATGTCAGGTGGGATGGTGAACCTTCCAGATTTTAATAAATATCCTCTACACATTTTTGACTAGCAGTCTGCTACCACAATGCGATTTCCCAGGTAAGGGAGGAGCAGGATCTGCTCTGCCCTGGACTGCTGGTAGTTGATTAATGTGGGATCCAACAAGTCCCTTCTTGATATTCTACCCAGCCAAATTTAGCATGACACTTATCTCTTCACTTGCAATCTCTTCACTTACAATCTCTGTTCTTCATCTCAATTGATCTGTGCCATGATTCTCTGGTGTGTTAATAAGTTTTCTGTGTGGTGGAGTGCTGGAGGCCTTGTTAAACCCCAGAGACATCCTGCCTACTGCATTTTATTTATACGCCCACACTGTTACTCTTGACAAAAAGGAGCTGAGTTGTTTATCTTGAGTTTTTGTCAAAAAATTTGTCTTACAGTAATTTTCTATGCTCTGGCTGCCCGTGGAGGCAAATCCGAATATATTATTCACCTGTTATTTCAAAACCGTTTAAAGTTGCCAAATCTAAGTGGTGTTTTACACGATTCTGCTGATACTCTCAAAGTTGCTATTAACTGCCTCAGAAGTAATTTTTGATCGTGGTTCCATTCAGCAGAGTGATGACAAGGCATATTCTTTTCTTTGTCAAATTGAAACAATATAAGGACAGTATACCTGCCCTCGGAAACAAAATGTTTGGCAAGCAGTATTTGTGTGGAGGCTTTTTTGTTCATTAAAGCTGAATGCAGCCGGAGCTCTCCTCGCCTGCTCCCTTGTTTCATTGCTTATTAAATCTGCCCTAGCCGAGCTTGGTTGGTGGTGGGGAAGATGTTGTCTATAAAGTTCAGCTGTGGCCTGTGGTTTTGGGGGCTGAGATCCTTTGCCAGTCTAGTTGGAGATCCACATGTTGGTGAGAATCCAGACCGTTGATGAACGTTGTTGAGCAACTGTGGTTGCTCGTGTCTCTTTACGTAGCTGGCTGGCTGGCTAGGAGGGGCTCATCCACTGTTCCATACTTTGCCATGTGAATCCACGCCTCAAACATGCACTGCTGAAATGTGCTCTGCTTGGTTTTATAGAGAAAAGGGACTTGGAGCACCATCCGGCAAAGCGTCGTGGACTCTTCAAACTCTTCGTACGACAAAGTACCAACAGCTTACGTTCTTTCTGTCCACTTCCAGATGCTGTCAGTGTGATGGTCAGTCTGCGTAATGTCTTACTACCCCACATTCCATGTTTTTGCCTTTTCAGAGACTAGTGGTTTGCTAGGTCTGTTTTGCAATGTTTTATGATCCAGGCTTATCGGCTTGGGTCACTGATGGAGAACCTAGTTTTTCTATCTTCCTTGCAGTTTTCTAAGTCACTGGGAAGTATAAGAGTAGAACATATATTATTAAATAGGCATAGAATTGTCATCAGACCAGTGTTTGTTTATTTTTTTTAATAAAAGTGGAATGCTACTGTTGAAGTGCAACTGAATTTTAGTTATAAAAAATACTCGGCTGCTGGAATAAGGAACGTGAACACGAGATGTAGAATCGTCCACTTGTGTGGAACAACTATTGCAATCACTTCGAAATGCTTATTGCCATTTGATTTGTTCCATCTTCCCCTCCCCGTGGTTGCTACATCTTGCAAAGAAAGCTTTTTTTTTT
Organism: Scopus umbretta; assembly: GCA_013400535.1. Taxonomy (NCBI): domain Eukaryota; kingdom Metazoa; phylum Chordata; class Aves; order Pelecaniformes; family Scopidae; genus Scopus; species Scopus umbretta. The sequence continues at coordinate 5,906 of VZTL01030189.1, forward strand.
TTCCATACTTGTAGTTTTACAGTAACCTTTTATGAAGAGCACTATACTGCACAAGATTTTGTAGATACTTTAAAGGGTGTCTTTTCAACAGGTTCTTTCAAGGTCTTAGAGCTGACAAATGCAAAGATATCCAAAAACCCATGAAAGAAATATAATTGACTGTATAATTACTGGAGCTTCTGCCCTATAACCGCAACTGAAGCTGTTTGTATGGTTTCTTGCCATCTTCTTAGCTTCTTGAGAGTCCTCCTGTGAAGATACTAAAAATCTGACATTCTTTAGATATTTCACTTTATTCTCTTTAGCGCTTCAGTTGAACTCTTACGCTTCTGTTAACGAAGACATCTGTGAACATGATTCCATAGTTCAAATCAGATTAGAGGACAGATTCAATTTCAGTCACTCAGGTTCAAGTCAGGACTGACTTCATTGTCACCACTCGAGTTAATCTGTCACTGCACTAGTGTAGCTGATGGCATAATCAGAATGATAATCAATTGCTGAACTGTAGGCAAAATTTTAAGGGTGCTTCATAATTGCTCAGTGATACAAAAGCAGAATACAAGAGTTGGTCCTCACTGGTTTGCCATCCCTTTGGTTCCAAAATGACACCACGGGGAAGCCAGTTTTAAGCTGCTGTTGGAAATACTACACTGACATTAGAGGCGCGGGGCGTGAAGGTAAATTCCTTTATATTCTCAGTTTTTCTAAGAGAATTGGAAGTGGAATATATGTGTATGTATAAAAACATAAAGCTATTTCAGTTTTGAATGTGTATGGTAAAGAAGACAGCCACCTTCTCAGTGCCATGTGGAGAAATAGGTGTACTGGAGCCACCTTTCCCAGCGCAGCCCGGCAGAGGCGTGAGCTGCTAATGCACGGTTGCGTGCCCGGGCATGGCCACAGCCGACCAGCAGTGTCACGCAGTGCCAGCATTGCCTGGTAGCCCCGTCTCCTCCACTCCAGCGTAAGAAAAGGCTGTGGATACGCCAGAACTGCTTCATGAAACGGCTTCTCTTTACCAGGCACCCTGTGGATAACACGAGGGCACCCTTATGCAAAAATGTCTGAGATTCACAACTAAAATTTTGAGACCAGCTTAAATCCAGTTCAGCATCTGCAAGAAGCCTGAAAGATTTAAAAGAGATTTAAACAGGTATTAGCGGGCTATACCAGTGAAGAGGTGGATGCATAGGCTGTTTGTAGCATGTGGCAAGACATGGTATTCACCTGATCTTCAGCTGGAGATGACCTCTGTGGGGCTATTTCGGTTTAAACAAATTAAATCGTCCCTTAGATATCTCTGAGGTGTTTTAGGAACTATTTTGGTTGCAGGAGCAGAGTATGGGAAAGGCAGTATAGNGTGGTGGAGTCCCCATCCCTGGAAGTGTTCAAAAAACGTCTAGATGTGGCACTTCAGGACATGGTTTAGTAGGCATGGTGGTGCTGGGCTGATGATTGGACTAGATGATCTCAGAGGTCTTTTCCAACCTTAATAATTCTATGAATCTGTGATTCCATGATTATGGCAAACAAAGGGTTTACATTCTGAAAGCTTAAATGGGTTTTCTATAACACCAAACAAACATGGAATAATGCCAGTTTTATGCTTTTGATATGAATTTTTAGCTCTGTTGATGTAGGTAGGATCATGTAAAATAAGTTTGACTAAGCTATTTAGGTGCAGACCTTAACAATCTCATGTATAGTGCAAGTATAAGAATGAATCATATTTTTTGTGGTTTTATACCTACAGAATACTTTTCTTGATTGTTATGTGGTAAGTCTTTTACATATGCTACAGATTGCACACCAAAGATCAAGCTCAGACACAGAAAGCCCTCTACAAAGATTATGTGACCTTTCTTCGGGTGCCTATGGGGATATCACTTGGAAAAGATAAGTCACTCTCATTAAGATTCCTGCTGACAGTTGGCAGACCAGGTGGTCCTGCATAACACAAGTGCAGGGTCTCACATCCTGAGTCTAAATATTGTGCAGGCATAAAGAATGACTTACCGGTGCTCGGAATTAAGCCAAACTGTTTTGTTTTAGTTTAATCAAGCGCTGTTTGCCTTGTGTTTTCTGAATATGCCCTGCTTCCCCCTGAAATGTGCCCAATTTACTATCTTACAGCACATTTTGGAGCCTTGTAGGTCTCTTCTTTCGTGCGTCTCTTTCTTTTAAAATAACTAGAGCTTCCAAGCTGCTTTATGGAGTCCCAATAGGCTGGAATGGCCCACCGCCGGCCCACGGGCTAAACCAGTGCTCTTCCCTCACAGTGGATGCTGCTGAATCTTTCTTAGAGATATACAACCTTTCCATAATAAACAACAATATAGCATCACAGTTTTTTTTTTCTCACTTCAGATTGTTGCTGAGCGCTCTCTGTCCAAGACTTCTGCTTCTGCTTCACTTTGGGCCATCATGGTGTTTCCAACACTGGTCGAGAACTTCCGGCTCGCGTGCAATCTCAGCTTTCATGGAAAAAATGAAAATGCAGATAATATTGTCATGAAGAAAACTTGAAATCCTGAACTGAGCATACCTGATGGAGAGCTGTCTGAATTCGCAATGCACTGAAAGCCTACCTCTGTTATGTGCAAAGGAAGCTCTTCATCTTTATTAAAAAGCTGTCTAGTCGAGTGATTGAAGTTATGGCTTTGCTGAAGTCCTTCCTCATTGGAGATTTTTAAAATTTTTAATCCTTTTGAAATGCATGATATTTAAATTCATTTTATCGCTTTTGCCAGTTCTATCTAAACCTCCACTGCTGTCATTGCTGCTACTTACATTGATGGGAGAGAAAACAGTGGGCCAACATCTGTGTTTATACAGGTAGAGTACGTATCATTTCTTGGTGTGTCTACTGTCAGTTTTCTTTTTTCCATTTGAACTTGTCTGTTCTTTTGGACATTTTGCTCTCTGTAGTAACCCACTGCCAAATCTTATAAAACAACATTACCTTTTGTATTAAGAATACTACCAGAACCTTGTAAAGAGGAACTCTGTTCTTGTATCTGGCATTAAGAGTGTGTTGTTAAAGAAACTGCAGTTTGACATATCCAGCAACTATACTGGAAATGATTTCTTACAGGAAATAATGGCTTTCTGCTGAAATCATTAAAATGAAATTCTTGACTTGTCTTGGGATCTTTGAAGGTATGGAGAGGCAGACCTGCATAGTTCTGTGCCTGTTAGGCATATCTGCATGCTGACCTGCCTTCTAGGCAGACCTGAATAAGTTGCTTGCCTGAAAGGTGCTGTACAAAGGCTCATAACTCACTTTCCAGGCAGACAAGAACAGGTACCTGTCTAGGAGACATCCCCTTGCTGATGACCTGCCTCCAAGGCAGCTCTGTCTAGTTATCTTTTCTGTCTTTGAAGCAGCTCCATACAGAGTTGTGTCCTTAGCAGGCTGAACTGCTGCCTGCCTGGGAGGTACCTGGGTTGATAAGCTTCCTTCTAGACAATCCTGAGCAATTATTTACCCAAAACATCATCTTTCCGAAAGGGACATTTAGAATGTGAATTTGTAAATGATGTTTTCAGTTCTGACTGATCGCTGTGTCTGATATTTGCTGTTAACCTCACATGTATAAGGAATGTAACAAACATCCCTCTGCCACATTTAGAAAAATAAAGAGGCCTGTCAAAAAATTCTGCGAATATAGCACAGACCTCGCACATGCTCATGCTCGCTCCTGTGGCAGTGATCTAGCTGCCAAACTTTCTGAGGAGAGGGGAAGGAAGGGAGTGGGGAGACTTTTTTTTAATTCAGAATTGCTATTCTGTGTTGAGGAATAAAGGGAAGATGGACACTGTACGTTTCAGTGTTCAGTCTTAAAAATTGCACATGATCGTTATGAGTCAGGGAGCCAGTTCTCAGTCACTTATACAATATCATAAGTGCAACATGCTCATTTTTAATCAAAGAAATGCTTTATTTTACTGGAACAAAAAAAGCAATTACTAGTTAACAGTAAAATACAATTCAGTTCCTTTTCCTTTCCTAGAGAAATTCAGGTTGCAGGTCAGACATTAGACTTGAGAAAAAAAGTGGCATATACATCCTCGAGGCCATAAACCTGCAGCAGCAAAGTCGCATGATAAGGGATAAATTAGATATTAAGTATTTTTATGTTTGGGGCAATATTGTTGTGTAAGTATATTGATGTAATTCTGCGGTAGCTTGGCTGCAGTCAGCATATAGTCACTCTGGCGGACATGGAACGAGCCCAGAATTAAGCTCTTACTTTAACTCTCGCTTGGGTTTGTAGGCGAAGCAAGAGCCTTCCTTTGGATATGTTAGTCTTGCATACAGTATGACACATCCCATGTGTTTGGAAAAGATTGTATTAACTCAGGCAGCGCAGCAGTTAACGGTAGGTATTGCAGTAGCTATTGGTCCTACTCTGTTTCTTCTTGTAGTGTGAACCGGTTCAGTAGTGGACTAGTATCTCCTGTCACGGATAATTTCTTCCTCTTTTCAGTCTCCCTAAATCTCTCAGCTGGGGCACTATGCACGATGGGCACTTAAGGGTGGTACACTTGGTCTGAGCAAAGGGGTCGCCATCCCCAGCCAGCACGCAGGAGCGCTTTGTCGTAGGACAGACGTACGTCCCGGGTTGTTCCCAACCTGTGGCTGGCCCAGTGTGCGTTTGCACTTGCATCACACACCTGGATGCACGGACTGTGTGATTTCTGCTGCAGAATTCTGCAGGCGGGGTAGGGACTAAGTAGGATTTTCCACCTCTCCTTGCAGGCACTCTGGTGCCTCTGTATGATAGAAAAAACATAATTAAAGACGACAGTCTTGTACTTGGAATGGAAAATGGTGAAATTTATATTAGTTCTTTGGTTCTGATCTTAGCTAGGCTCATAGTCTGGAAAGGCTTTTTCTCTCTCTCCTGCCCAAATTAATTTCGTACATTAGGTGTAAGGAATAGAAATTAGGAGCCTGAAGTCATGCTGTGCTATCCAGAAATACAGGTATGACCCCCTTTATTTTTATCCTCGTCTTTCTTCCCCTCAACCTCTTTCACCCCACCTTTATTCCAGCATATTTTGACTAATGGTTATGGTTGAAGAAATTGAAATCTGCTCATGGGTATTTCTCAAGCAGACTAAGTTTGTCAGCTAAATTATTCATCGTGAATTAGCTCCTTGGAGGCAAGGACTGTGCTTAGTGTGGTGGTGACTGGACTGGACCTCTGGGTACTGCTGCAACAGTCGGATGTAGCGTTGACAACATTCACAGTTTCAAATGGGCACAAACAACAGAGCAGATTTCTCCAGCACACATTAGCTGTGTGGAGCTAAAAAACACAACCTGCTTGGGAGAGGGGAGTTGGGTGGTGACAGGGAGCGAATGCCCAGTTACAAATAAAAAGTTGCAAGTGGTAAAAGGTAGTGAAATTGTGTGTAGCGTTTGGGTGTAGGAGATTCATTAAAATACTGCCTTGGTGGGAAATAGCTGTGTCCAAGCACTTCCCAAGCATGTTACTGATCAGGGTTAATTTGTTGTTCATAAACCAGACCAAGATTCTTGCAAGTCACCGGATGGCTTGGCGCTGTGTGTCACTCACTGGGGTAGCTCTTCGTCTGCAGAGCTGAAACCGTGCTTATTTGAGTCCACGTTTTGCTTTCTGTAAGACCTGGGAATGTTTCTAATAAAATCATGTGCTGTTACATATGTATCAGTTGGTAATATGTGGCAAGTTATTACTCCAAATATGCTTAAATAATTTTTGAGAAGTGATTGGAATAGTGCATTTTAAAAACCAAAGTGTATTGAAGAAAATGTAATAACCTCATGTTTTCATCAAAGGCTTTATAAGGATTTTGGTTTTATTGGTGTAGTGTCCTTTTCTAATCTCAGCATTGTGGAGCTTACCAAATGCGTTGCAGAAAAATCCTCTGATGCTCATCCATGGGTATTTTGAGAACCAGTGAGCACTACAGAGAAGACTTTAATGGATATGGACAGAAGAAAAGAGTTACTGATATCCAGTGACTGTGTTAGAGAACTGAATCTGCAGTAGGCGTGGGGAAAACCCCTCTGAACCCTCCAAGCTTTAGTGAATTCAATAAAGAGTAACCCAGATCTGAGCTCAACATAATTTTTAGTTTGAGTTTTGTGATAGTGAAGCCCCTGCCAAGCTTTTGCCAATACTGTCTAGGTTCTTCATCTCTCCCCTGCGTAACAAAATATATCCTTACGCAGTATGCCATGGTCTCCTATATACAATAAGAATGATGAGTGCAATTACCAGCTGGGTGGGAGCAAGGTGGAAAAAAATCAGCTTTTCCTCATTTCATAAACTTTCACTGGATCAAATCAGACACGTAGAGCATTTTAGAAACTCGTGCCAGCTTCTTATGCACAGCGTTTTTTACACCTTGTTCAAGGTTACTTCGTGGGGTATGAACACCCATTCTGGTGCACTGGGTATAGAGTAAATTGCCTGGAAGAGCTATTTTAGACATGAATGGAGAATATTTACTTCCATCCTTTACTCAGGCCAGACTTTTTACAGGCATCATGGTTTCAGGGTGAGCTATGACCTGTATTTCATTTTCTCCTAGCTGTTTCTTTCAAAAGATGGGTCTATCTCTGTGCTTCTTTCCAAATGAAATCCCACCACTCATCCTGGTTTTAAATCAAATCAGCATTCTACCCCGTCTCCTTTTTACCCCTTTATTGAGACATAATAATTTAAATGCTTTGGGAATTAAAACCAGCCACTAAATTTAGTGATAGAGAGGCATGCATTAGGGCAAGCTTTAGTCCTACAAAATGCAGAACTCCTGAAGTCTGGTTTCCTATGGTTTTGTGCCTGGTTTGGAGCTCTGATTCATGCTGCAGCTTCTTTCTTGACAGGAGCGTGAAGTGCATCATTGCTGTCTAAGCATTTGTCTCGATAAACTGTGTTAGGAATACAGGGCCTTTGAGCCTGCTACCTGTCTGTTGGGCTTGGTTAAACTAGCTGAAAGATTAAAAAGTTACCGAGTGGACTGCCAGAGACACGCACACAAGCAAGATGGTTGCATATATTTGTTTCTCTGAAAATTCACGCAAAAAGCCCAACACAGCTGATCCCCCCTGAACTGTACACTTTCAGTAGGCCCTGTTTGTCCCCGGCATCCCTTTAAAACTCGAGGTAAGCCTACTTCACCTTCTCTCCATTGCTCTGACTGACATCGGGCATCGGTCTGTCTTTTATCCACAGAGCCTTTGTCTGTCCTGGGGCCTTGAAACTGCTCCCAGCTGGTTTCTGCATCTTCAGCAGGTAGCTGGTTTTGGACTTGTGGCAGGCTGCTCTCCGCCACATCTTTTCTTTAAGAGTGAATGCATGACGGTACGACGCGTGGGTCCGTTCTTCCCGTCTCTGTGCCTGTGAACTTCTGCTGGATTTTAAGCCCACAGCTCACAAAAACCCCGCAGCACAATAGCAGGCAAACGAGGCAAGACATATTTTTCTGCAAAGTAATTAAAGTCTTCCCCACTTTTAACATAGCATGTGAGGAACCTATTTTCCATTTACGTGCACTGAGCATGTCTCTCGCAATTACAGCATCTCCGTATTATGGGCTCCCTTCTCTTGGTGCACGTCCAGAGGTGTACCTTGCCCAAAGGCAAGATGGTAGCTTTTGCTCACTCTGAGTTTACTTGTAGGTTGGAAACCAGTAGAAAAAATGTGCTACCGGCATGGCCAGCAGCTAAATGTCAAAATTTGGCTCTAAGACAATACTACTTAAACTATTTTTCTAAGTAAGCACTCCTTACACAAGGAGGGATTGAAGGATCAGACTCATAGCATTGTAAAATCACTCTCTTAGGAATTTTCAGACCTGCCTAGAACATTTTGAATCTAATTCTCCAAACCCTCAGGCAGCTTTGAATATCTCAGCTCTAATATATTGAAATAACAGACACTGATAAAAAAATTGAGAGGGCGATACTCTGTTATAGCCAGGCAATTCCCAGCCAGGTTGACAGAATAACTGCGGGCCGTGCGGCAGACTTCTGTCAGCACTTCTGTGTTGATGGGGGTTGCACAGAGGGGTGGCTCACCGGGCACCCCGTCCCCACAGAAGCCCAGCGGCCGTGCGTCTGCCGCAAACCCCGTGCTTTACCGTTACGATGCATTTTTTGGTGGCAGGTGTTAACATCGGCAGCTTTCCCTGACCAAAAGTGCCTCTGTGCTGGGACTGGTTTCTCTGGTAGGCTGCTGAGGTGCGAATCTCCCAGTAGGGAGGTAGCCTTGGAGGCAGCGTAACTCAGAATTTCATCCTGATCTCTGCATTAGATGTATTTTTAAAGGTCTTTTATCTTGCTTGGTCAGATTTATTTCCTTAGGAAAACTCTTATCGTTTCCAAAGACACAGCCACTTGCTTTTTTAGCATGGGGCTGTGTGCAGAGAAGGATGATGTCCGTCGGCGGTGGGGTTCCTGGGGCAGCGAGGCCGAGGCGGCGGCGGAGGCTGGAGCCTGCTTCATCCCAGAGCATCAGCCTGGCTGGCTGCACGGCCTCCCAGCACAGGCTCCACGAGATGGCACTGCGTTCCTGCTCTTAAAAACGGCTTTACCTTTATTTTAACCTTGTTCTAAGTTAAGTATTTCATCAGAAGAATTTCTTCTGGACAAAGATTGTATTTTCCCTCAAAAAACTGAGCAGGGAAGATTGTTTTTATTGTCTTTTTAAAAATATAGGAGCTGTAAAAAGGCGGGAGCAAACTTCAGGGTTTAAAGTGGCAACTTTAAGGGATCTTTTTCTTAGTGCGTCACCCAGGCCACCACCTCAGGTCTCCCCCCAGCTGCAAATCTTGCAGTTGTGCAGGGGGACTGCTGCAGAAATTTCATGCAAGCATCAGGAGCTGGTCACCTGATTCTATGCCAAATTCACATTTCTGTAATTGTGATGAGTTGTTTCTTTTTTGAAGAAATGTTTTTCACCTAACGTCTTTTTCTTTTTCTTTTTCTGTTTCTTTTTTTCTTTTTTTTTTCTTTTTGTTCAGATTCTGAAATCTCCAAGGGGTACAGTCAAGCCACTGATTGAGAACAGGGAGGTAGGGGTGGTTGTGGTGGGGGTGGGATAAAAGAGTGAATTTTTCTCTTGTGCTATCAGCTGAAGAACACCTTGGAATGTTTGCAATTAGATTATTTTATAAATATTGTATTACAAGACTATAAACACTAAAAAATCACTTTGTAAATACTTGTTTGTGAGAATCGTGCTTTTAATTCCTTCAGCTGAGAGTCTCTGAGGGTAATACAGGAATAAATTTAGCGTAAGCAGGATAAACTACCTATGCCATCAGTTTTCTCCAGTAGTTAAGATTACATTTAAACTGATAATGATGGAGATGATTTTTGAATAACTTGCTATTTGAGATATTTGTAATTTTAAAAATTACATTTTAATGTAATCTCTGCTGCCTTGTATGAACTTACATTATGCATGTTGTTATAATAAGAAAAATGAAAGAGGAGAAAAAACTCCTTGAAAACAATTTCAAGGTTGACAGGTAGGTAAAAATCTTAATTTACATTGCAGGCATTGCTTGGGACTCAGAAGGGAATAAATACATAAAGACAGCCTGTTCCAGTCCTTACAGTACACCCCAGCACTGTCAAGAGCTGTGAAAGCTGTGATTCCTGCCCTTTAAGTCATTGGTGGTGTAGTTCTGTACACAACCAAGTAGGAAATGCTTCTTTATTTCCAAAATGAATTCCAGTCAGAGGTAGGCTAAAAGCACCATTCATTTAGATTAAAGATCCTGAAACTATCATGTTTGCAACCATTTGTCACAGTTTAAGTAGCAGTGCATAAATGTCATGCTGTTGGTATACAATTTAATCTCTGCTGACAACAGCTCCATTTCTAAAGTTTCCTCAGCGTCTTTCTTTAATGGTTTACGTTTCTTATAAACAACCTCTGCTGCTTATGCAGAAGCGGGACGGCTCTGTAGGTTACCAGGCCTGAATCTCCTCCACGTGAGGAAAAAATGGTAAAGCATCAAGGACAGTGGATGTGGCAGCACCAGTCAAATGGCATTTGCATCAGATGGCACGTGCAGCTGGCTAAATGTGTGAGTTTCCAGTCTGCAGGAACATTTGACATTTTTTGTTGTTTCAGGTCAGAACAAGTTGGGTAGGTTTTGTTTTGGTGACTGTCACGGATGGAGTAAGAGAGAAGCAGAAATATACTTTATTGATATAAAGTATATTGATATACTTTATTGATACATAAAAATATATAAAATATATTGATATTGATATTGATATAAAGTGAGTTAATAAAGTTCAATGGTAAATGCAACAGTGGCTTAACAAGTGTGATGGCAAGGTACACTTGATTATTTACTGCACAGAGGACAGGGTCAGACAAAAACTGTCAGGGAGACCTTCCTGTTGAGTCATGAGGTTCAGAAAGGAACCCCTCGCTTTCTGAACTCCTTCCTCAGAGAGGAGTCTAGGTGCAGCTGGACGCAATCCTAGACCCAGACTTGGTCAATGGTTTATGTCTAAAGGATGATCTATGTGCAATCAATCCTTTGGCTAAGATTTCAATGTTTAGCATGCTATTAGTCACTTACCGAGAATCTGTTTCACCAAGGAATCTCTCAACATTGTGGAGTTAACTTGAGAGGTGTCCCTACTGAAGGGGAGATCCTGCTGTGCAGCCTGCTACCATGCAGGAATGCTCAAAGGGCTCTTGGGCTGCTCACTATTTATGGGGGTAAGATGGCTGGCTTATAGTCCTATTTGCATCCCGACTGCAGATGTTAGTTTCTTCCGAATTTGCCTCGAGTCAGACATCGACCAACGCTGTGGTTAGGTGGGCGCATTGCCATAAATTAGCCCTTGGCTATTGCGTTGTTATCTGTCTCCCCTGAATCCACTTTGAGCTGGCCAGACACATCCACCACGGCTGCCACTGGTGGTTATCCCTTGATCAGGTTCACGGGAAACAGTCAGGTCAGGGTGGCAGGGGGAGCACACCGCCACAGTGCCTCCTCTGGTCTTTTCCTCGTCCTTGCTCCCTCTCCTGTTACATCCACTGTCCAAACCAGAGGAAAAATAACTCTTGTGACAAGAGTTTGTTTTTTCTCCATGATCTTTGGAATTATTCTGTTAAAAATATGAGCGATGATTACGATTTTATCAAACACAAATGCTTAACTTCTGGTGTTGGCAGCATGTTCATAGCTATAGGCCTTTACTTGCATTAAAGCATTGGCCCAGAGAGAATAGGTTATAAACCCTAGTGTCCCTCTCCAGTGATAATGTTCTTGGTAGGCCTCCTTGTTTTGTCTTCTGATTCTATCTGTGCTTCTGATTCTATCTATGCCCAGTCTGGAGCAGCTGGAGGAAAAAATGGTGAATTACGTGCTGTTAAGAAACTTTGCTGAACTGTTTCATTGCAACTAGCAGGAGTTTTATGGAAATTTATCTTCAGTAAAGAAAATAAAGGTGTTCCTACATGGAAGACTACACTGATAGTCAGAAGCCTCATTGCTCCATACTACCAAACAGAGATGTAAAAAGATGTTTACAGTCTAAGCGCATTTTTCCTAACTGAAAGCGAGAAGAGGGTACATCTGAATTCAGGATATCCTGAAGGAACTGGAGGTCTGTTTTAGTGGGATACTTTTGACACAGCTGAATGTGGCTCCTGAAGATCAGGGTTAATGCGCTTCTTACAAAGTTACTGATGAGAATGGTTTGTAGCAGTGCTTCACAAAAGTGCTCCAGTCTGTGCTGCCAGGCTTTTGTAGTTATCATGCACAGCTTTTAAAATATCTGCAGTTGTCCTCTGTAAAAAAAAAAAACAGATATGCTTGAGTAACTGTTACACCCACAGTAGAAAGTTTCAAGTGTATGGAAACAGAATCGGTCCTAGCTGACACATTTAAGCTGTGTCAGTGCTAAAAAAACATTATAGCCTCCTGAGTCTGTGAGAAAAGTGCCATCTCTTGAGCAAAGATCAGTTCAGCCAAAAGACGCTGTGAATAAGTAGCGGCATCAGATTCAGATAAAGGAACAGGACTGACAGAAAGTACAGTTTGAGACATGAGTTTTTTGGTAGGAACTAGGAACCAGGCAGCAAGAAAGAGCAAAGAGATGAGGGGTTATTCTATGCAAATACCTTATCTAAAATGCTATGGACTTTAATTTCCAGGAGCAAATATTATATGAAAGTCTTCATAATAGAAAGCCAGTGCTACCTCTAAATTCAGCTTTCAGCCTTCTGAAATACATTTCATGGAAGATAGCTGTCCGTCTTGTCAGGTTATAAGATGTCTGTGCTTTATACTGGTGGTTTGCATCCTTTCTGGCTCATTTGGCTATTCAGTTCACTGTGCAGCACTGTTTTTCACAGTATTGCGATGCTTTTACTACACCGTCTCTGCCACATGTCTGGAAATGTTGGACTTTCTCAACACCCATTGCATAAACAGTGTTTCTCTGTTTTCCCTTCTCCATTTTCAGCATGGATCTTCTTTCCCTGGCACCAAAGTCAGTCCTCTTTGCCCTTTGCCTTTGTGCAGCTGACAGCCATGCTGACCCATTTCCCCACCCCAGCCTTCTGGGCAAGCTCTCACCACTTCTTCCTCAGCCCCACCAGTGCTGGGACAGGTCCTCTTCCACCTCGCACGATGTCCAACAATGTCTTGTGATCCCCTTTGCCTTTCTGGTCCCCTTTGCCAGTCAGCCATCCTTTCCCCATGCCTGAGCAGGGCTAGCACCCAACTTCACAGGTCATTTCATGTGGAGAAGAAGTAATTGAGAGAAGAGACAGATCCTGGTGGCAGGGAAAAGGCTAGATTAAGCATTTGATGCACCAGTTTTTGTCCAAAGGGAACCTCTGGACCAAATACTTTGAGAACTCGTGTTCTCTACTTTCTCATACAGTGCTGATACAGTAACCCTATCTTAGCTCCTTCCCCCTCGCCCCCCGCTCTTCTTTAACCATGGCTAGGTTGTAGTCACAGAGATTTTAGATGGTATTTCAACTGACATACTTTTTTCCCAGTTATCTTTTCCTCCTATGAATGAAGTCAAGATCCTAGAATCCTCTCTCTGGAAAGGATTTGGGAGCAAGTGAGAAGAGCTGAAATGTTGAACACACAGTAAACACATTGTGAATTTCAAGCAAATCTTATTTTCCCTTCAAAAACTTACCCTTTTTAAAATTTGAAACTTTGACTTCTTCAAGGTCACTTCAGATTTAATTTACCAATATGAGATATGCGAAGAGTTAATTTAATAATCTAATATGGCATTTTTTAAAATTGCCTAACAAATATATTGTAAGTACGATCACATCTCTCTGAAATGAAAATCAAGACCACTCAATGTCCTTTTGTCAAACTGATTGTAGCTAATTAAAAAGGAAAGAAATCCCAGCGATGCGGCTTTTCTTCCCATTAACATGCGCCGCACAGGTTACTACCTAATTTAGTACAAAATGTTGTCTTGCATTCCTCCATCCTTGATGAAACCTCTCTGTTTAGATGAAGTTAAGGGAAATTCCTAGTTAGAAAAAGAAACAGCAATCCCCACCCTAATACACAATAATATATAATTTGACCATTTATGTCCTTTCTGGAATAAGCGTATGCAACTATGGAAGCCGATATACTAGCCCTTGGCCTCATACCACTGCTAGCTTGACACTCTGATTTCTTGGTAAATAGATAAACATGCCTATAAGATTAAGTGACAAATTCACATCAGCACCCAAAGCTCTTTGATCAATACCACTAATCCTTTAAAGATTACAACAAAGAATCTTATGTTTCTGTCCCTTCATTCTGGTGTTAAATGTGAACTGAAAAATAACGGACTAAAATCTTTCTACAATTAAATGAAACAAGAACATTACACTTTGCACATTTAAAAGGTAAAGAACCCTCATTACTGCATCTGCTGGCCTGGACGGACTGCCTTTGAAAGCAATTTAAGTATAACAAAGTAATTTTCAAATTAAAAAAGGAGGGGCAGCTGTATGAAATGAAAACGTAAGAGGGGCAGCCACACAGCCAAATCCAAAATCCCATCTATCTCCTGAATCTGACAACAGTTAATTTGACCAAATGGCAGCTGCACCTGAAGGAGAAGGTGCAACGGCTGAATTAAAGCCAAGGCAAGTGCCTCTTGAGAACGTAGGGCAGGATTCAAAGTCCATTGAAGGCGGTAGGAATTTTCCTGCTGACTTCAGTTCCCCAAATCTGGCCTTCATTGCTTTGAGTAGATGAGAGTTTATGATTCAGTGTATCCTCTTTCCCAGTGGAAAAAGCCCCCGTGAGAAGCTCCACCAGAGTGAATTACAAGCTGACAGGACTTTGCCGTAATTTATTTAAAGTTATTTACATGCGTGAGAGTGTGCTTGGAGAGTCAGGTTCTGCCCTGATGAAATTGGAAAGGACGCTTACTAACATAATGCTAAGGTGACCCAAGTAAGTGTCCCCTACTATCTGTGACCTGTTAAATAGTTTTGAAAACCCACCTGACTATTGCAAGAGGTTTGCTTATTGCTTTTGATTCACTTGCCTCTGATTTCCTTCTGTGTCCTCATTTTTATTTTCCCACTCTCCTCTGCCATACTCTTTTGCTTGTTATAATTGAAAACTGCTAAGAGAAATGTAGCTTTCGATAAACATTCTCCGTGAAATAACATTTAAAAATGTAGTACTCGATGAGCCTTTGAGCCGACTACTGGGATTGTTAGATCAAGGTCATAATGAGTTGGTACATTTTCTTACTACAATATATAGGAGCCTAATGGCAGCTGCAATCATTTACTTTCACTCCCTGGCGCTTTGAGAGTTATTTGCTTGGTTACATGAGGTGTCAACAATAATGCAGACAGGGATGAAACCTGGAGAAATTAACATAAATAGTGTCAACGTGCTGTCTTCTGATGTAGTGCCAGTTTTTTAGAATTTCATTTTATTGCTATCAATATTTTCTTCTGATCATCACTACTGCAACATAATTTCAACACTGAAAATTAATTTCATCTAAATGTACTGTCCCGTTCAATCAGTGATGGAGGGTTCATCCAGTCACTCCCTCCTCCCCACTTTTTCCCACCCACTATGCTGTCTGCTGTTTACAGCTCATTCTCTAGACTTTCACACCCCCAACATTTGAGAAAGACTGAAAAATGCCATGATATTTCATTTAGTCTATGCTAACTCTGCTCCCTTGGGTTGTGAGAAAGTGAAAATTACTTTGTAAGAGAAGGCTTGGCTAACATAGGAGAAAATATCACTAAATGCTGCATGTGAAGATCAAAGTGTAGACAAGGTGCTGTTCAAAACTATTAAAGTCATCCCTCTGGTGATCTTTAGGCATGTCCCTTCATGACCGGTAGCTCTTGAACACTGCTGTGTGTCTTGCGTTTTTGTTGCTTTCCTTTTTCACCTCTCTGCTGAACATTTACAATACAGTTACAGGTTTCTGTGGTAGAGAGAACGGCACTTTTATAGGGTTCCTGTGGGAAGTTACAGTAGGGTGAGCACCACGGGGGAAGGATGAGATTGATGTCTTCTCTTAAAAGATAGATTTTAATCTAGTTTCTGAGAGGAATTCTGTATCCTGGAGGGAGAGGGAGAAGAAGAGAGCTCAGGATGGGTAATAAAGTTCATAGCTTCCAGCCATGGGAGCAGGAGGGATGGAAACGGCTCTGGTCTGAATGCAGGGGCTGTACAGTTACTGGGATTTGCTCGTGTCCCTTGCCTGGGAGCAGGCATGCCTTCAAGGACTTCTCTGTCTCTGCCCCGTACATCCATTCCTCTATCTCTGAATTATTTTGCATGGTTATAGTGCCTGGCTCTTTGGAGTGAGTTCCGTCATGTCAAGTGTAGTATGTAGGAGGGAGATAGGGGAACAGAGAAGAAGAAAAAAAAAAACCCCAAAACAGGTGAGAAATGTAAAATAAGGGGCTAAAAAGGGCACTCTGGAAATACGTGAACAGAATGGTCGTATTTATATCCATGAGTTGCAGCTGCAGAGTCCTAACAGGAGCAGCAGAGCTCTCTTGCTATGAAAGAGCAGGAGGAGGTCAGAAGACACTGATCTGGTAGAAGACCGGACTGTTGTAACCCAGTGGAGAGAGGACTAGGCAGCTGCCACAGGCTGCTAGAGGTTGATTGAGAGCCAAGGGCTGGGGCAGCCGTAACGAGGTACCCGAGAGCGCAGTGGACACCAAGGTTAAATCACATCTACCTGGAGGCTGAAGGTGATGCCAAGCAGTAACAGTACCTGCCTTGGTGTCTGCTATTTTACGTCCATTTGTCTGAGTTCTGTATACCTTTTGACAAAATAAATCATACTTTGTTTTGAAGAATTTGTTTTCTGCATCATGGCCTTTTAGTAGTGCCTCTTGTCTTCCACAAGAAAAACTCTCTTGGAGTCAAGTCTGGCAGGCTGCAGCAGCAATTATTAGCCAAGGGAATATGATTTAGAGACCTGTCTCAGAGGGGTCCTGGGATCCTGTGTCAAACAGAAACAGCTTCAGGCAGGTAGCTGAGAGAGATGTGGTCAAGGGTCTGCCTGAGAATCTGAGAAGGGGCAGGTGCCTGCTACTAAAAATACAGGAATTTTCTCCCTCTTCTTGGTACCTAGCAGAACATGGAAGATTTATCTGTGTTGTCATTAGTCTGTATTATCATGAACAAACTGCTAACCCAGGCAGCCTCAGAAAGATGATTTTAGCACCTCAAATGGGATGCAGGGAATGCTGGAAGTCTGTCTTCAAGAAATTCAAAGCTCAGGTATCTATCTGCAAACCCTGCGAGAAATCTAAATCCGTTTGGATCCTGTGCTTTGGATGGCAGCTGCTGTGTCTTCTTCAGCTGGACATACTCTGCAGACTTTCTTTGTGCATGGTAGGAGATGCTCAGACAAATGTTACCCACCAAGGGAACATCACCCCTTTTCTACAGATTTTTCATCCTGAAAGACAGGTCCTGTGTTCTTTACTCTTCATTTCTAGGAGTAGTGGTAACAGTTCTGATTATTTCTGAGTGATAAAGATACTTTAGGCCACTGTTTGCTCATAGAATAGAGATAACCAAGAAAAGGGAGATGGTAAATACATATATCATATGCTGTTGCCTTTCATATATTTTTTGCCTATGTGAGCAGGTGACTTGAACATTAAGAGTTTGAGCATATCTCTGCCTGGATTGACTCATTACAAGGGCAGTCATTATGTTCCCTCCAGACAGATTTGCTCCTATATCAATTTAGCATATATTTAATTACAATCAGGAACCCTTTAAATTTCATCTGTGTTGTAGGGGATTTTCTACATTCTAGTCTGAATTCCACCCAGTAACATTAAATTAGTCTAATTTACATACAACTGACCTTGCCCAAACCTATGCTAATATTAAAAAAAAAAAAAAAAAAAAAAACAAAAGGAAAAAAAATAAACACNAAAAAAAAAAGCTCAAGAGTACAAAGTCAAGCAAGTCAAGCACTTAGAAGTCCCAGGATCAAAGTCACCTATGAATCTTTAAATCACCCCTGTTCTAGTTCCAGATGACCTTTGCTTTGCTCAGCGTACTGAGTTCCTACTGAAAAAGTAGCAGGTCAGTATTTCTTCTAGTCGTTGTTCTTCTGTTATTTACTGAGTGCTACTGAAACCTTGCATCAACAAAGAAAAAAAAAATAGTCTCCTAGTGCTTTTGCATGGCACTTTCAGTGTTGTGTCTTGCTGATTTGCAATTGTTTGTGAATTAATTAGCATGGCACCCCTGCAAAGTGAGGCAGCGTTGGCCCGTGTGTGAATATGAACTAAGGCATAGATTAACAGTGATTGCTAATATTGGAAATCCGTTTTGAAATGACTAGGATCTAGTTTTGCAAAGTAGTGTGTCTTCTGTAGCATGTTAGATGTTCAAATTGCATTTTCTGTTGATCTCAGTTACAGGTGTGAGTGTTCCGCTTGTCCACAGATCAAACCCCAGGTGTCTACACCTGAATTCACGACCTTATCTTCTGAATGAGGTGGAACTCTTGTCTTTAAAATTTAATACGATTGTGTACATGGAAGTCGTATCAGAAGCTGTCTGTCTGAGGGAACCAAACTAGGCGTCTCTGTGCAGTTTTCACTTTGCCATTTTTATTTTTGGAGCACTTGATTTTTACAACCCTAACAACTTCTTTTGGCATAGTTTTTTGTAATAAAATTCTCAAAGGTATTTATATATATCTATATGTGATGTGTATAAGGTATATATGTAAGACATTACATATGTGCATACATATAAGACACATATATACATTATTGCACTCCTCTGCATCCCAGTCCATATTGGTTTTGACCTTTTTTCCCCTGCACAGGGTGGAAAAACTAATTATAGAGGAGAGGTGAACTGACTGCTTTCCACCCAACTGCCTGTTGCGCGAGTATTTGCCTTCTCAAAGGAACACCGGGTTCTTACGGCATTGAGATGGCTCAGGGTTTGCTCAAGAGTGGTCAAGATACTCCATGGATCAAAAATGCAAAGTCCACTTAGACTGAAGGAGCTGCGAGGATATAAGGCACAGAGCTGAGGAAGTAGCTATGAAATTCTAGTGGGTTTCTAACTGAGCAAATATTTTCGGAGACTGAAAATGTGGCCAGATTTGAATAGTTTAATGTGATGGCAACAGGATTTTCCTTCTGTGTCATTTGTCCCTCTGCTAAAAATTCAGGTTTCTCCTTTCGAGCATGAAAGTACTAGATAAGACTGTCCCAAATGTTAACATGCACAAAGCATGTTTTCACCAGACCTCATTCCAAAAAAAAGGCTCAGCTGCTTAAGATTAAAAAAAAAAAAAAAAATCAACAAACATCCAAAATTAAATGTCCCATTTGGAAAATTTCAGTTGTTACACTGAGAGAGATATATTTGCAAATTAAAACTGGACCTAGAATAGAAAATGCTAAATATGCTTAACTACAGGCATCAGTAATTATGAAGCCAACATAAAGACCTTCCTCTGGGTCAGATACAAATTTTTTAGGTCATGTTTGAATACTCCAGTACCATGCAAAAATTGCAAATGTGCCAGATTTCCTCCTACTTTTTCAGCAAATAAAAGACTTCCAGTTATCTGTCCTGTAAGCTTCTGAGAGATTCTATTTCCTCTTGAATTTAGCTTGGATTAAAGCTTCTCAGCACCGCAGTGAATTGTGCCAGAAGACAGCCTGGAGTTCTTGCTGGTGTGATGGACTTCCCACGCGGCATTCATAATTCTGCTGTCCTCAGACTGGTCAGGCCACCATTTTCAACCTTAGCTTCTCCAAACAGTTATTAAACATGGGTGTGTTGAAGTGTGACCTTTTCTTTGCCTTTTTCCTCTGATCTCGCACGACTCTTCCCCAGCCATCCAAAATCTGTTTTCTTTGTATGTAGTGCTTAAGGTGGTTTGCTTTCGTGGCATACTTACATCTCCAGAGAAAAATATAAATTAACATGAATTCATTTTATTAGTTTGACATTCTTCCCCTATGTCACTCTTTTGGGGTTTCTTCCCTTTTAATTGGGAATGTGGTGTAAAGGGCTAATTCTGTAAAGTCTTGGATTTCCCAGTTCTCTTTTATTTCAGGGAGTGTATAACACTTTGCAGGACCTTCACTCAGGTCTGGATTCAGCCATTAGATTACTGAATATTCTTCAAAAGATAACTGTGAAAATCTCATTACTTCAAACTCTTTTGAATGAAGCAGTAGGATATACACCATGTGAAGCAATTGCACGTTATTATTTAAATGGCCTAAGATAGATCCTCTTTTTCTTTAATAGCATCTTTGACCTCCCTTCTTCCAGTAGTCAAGCCACAAAAAAATTACATTTTGAAGCATACATTTGTACGTGGTGCTGTCATTTGGTTATTTCTTTTCCAAGTGAAAACCACTTTCCTCCTCCTTTTGTGTGTCCCCCCCCCCTTCTAAAAGAAAATTGAGCTTCTAGGAACTTAATGTGCAAACTTCACTTTTACATCCTGCAAAATTGAGATTGCTTAATGGAACCAGAAAAGAAAGATCTTTTTTTTTATTATGATCAAACTTAAACAATTTTAGATATTCAGTTGTGGTCTGGTGAATGAAGGGAACTAAAGCCAGGGTGACTGCCAAAAGCAACAATTGCAGTTCCTTTTTTTCCTAATTGAATTCTTTGATGATAGGTTCAAATTCAGAAGCTCAAGTACTCAGTCTCCAAAATTCAGGTACTTGGGACATTAAAATTATGAATTTATATAAATATTACAAGGATTATTTATGATGTTCATGCCAGCTGAATAGTGGGACATGCTATATAGTTGAATTCTTCCCTTTAGAAAGATAAGGAAACAGTAGAGCTAGGAGTTCTAATTTTATTCTATTTTTTTTTCACCCTGAAATTAGTGAATGGCAAACACTTCCCTCTTAGAGAAGAGAATCTCAAATTTTTATAATTTTGATAGATTTTTGAAAAATTATGTGTGAATGAAAAATTTCACACTGTCTTGGAAAATATTTCTGCAAGCTTACCCATACTGGCTCTTTCCACCCTCACTAGGTACAAAATAATGAGTTCACAGAAAAATTCACTGGGAAAATATTTTAAAACTAGACGACTGGTGTTTGGCAACAAACAGAAAATTAAACTTCAGTAACTCATGGAAAGCTACTGTATGCGTTGCAGAGATTAGAGGAATACTGGTATGCGTATAGCATAACTGAATGGTGTTTTTTAGCTAATTTGTAACAAAAGGCTGCAGTGTGTAAACACCGAAGTCTGATATAAATGCACTCTGTGTTACCACTATAAAGAACACTTTGACTTGGTGATGCCAACCAACCTGTACTAGCTGTAGGAACATAGGTGTCTGAAAGGAAGCTGAGGAAACAGCTGAGAGAGACTGCATTTGCTTGCTAGTTTTAATTAGCCACTCTCCTCTCTCTTGTTTTCATGCAGGATTTTCATCCTTCAAATAAATTTTAAAAATTCATAGTGTTTACTGCTTGCTTACATTGCAGGCCATTTGATTTTTTTATCATACATTTTTATAGTCTTGCTGGAAAAAAATTATATTCTGTCTTAAATCCCTTGCTGCCTTGGTCTTTCTTAGTCCAAGTTGCTTGGTCATTTGTTATGTATGTCATAGGAGGTCACGTATCCTTTGTAACATTTTCCTTCTCTACTCCCTTTAGAACTTCTTTATGCCTCAAAGAGTTTTCCTCCTTATTTCTTAAAGAATATCAGCCTTATTTCTTTACTAAATCACTAGGCTACTCAATTCAATGAATAACTTGTTTTTCCTGTGTTATGCCGTCTCTATTTCTATACATCCTTTATATAAAAATGTGGCAGTTCAGATTTGCCAATATGAAAAAATAAGGATTCTTCTGCTAAAATTCCTTTGAAAAGGGAAATAGTATGACATATCTTAACAATTCTCTTTCACATTTAAAAATCTCTCTCTATATTCTTAATGCAATCATGCTAGGGTTTGTGCTTTTAGCATATATTCCCTGGAGCCAAAGGGGTTTTAATGTAGATGTAGAATTTTCTCTAATCTTTTTTTCAAGGTTCACATTAGCTGTTGTTGCTTATCGACTGATACCTGACTTGTTTCAGCTCCCTAAAGGTATACTGATAGTTTGTTAATGACAGTTAAAATTTCTCATCTGCTTTGCTTGAATTTCTGGGCAGAGGGTGTTACATCTTTGCGTCTTGTGTGCGCACCCGCATGTGCACGATATGTGTTTTCATAGTTTCGTGCAGGATGGTCTCTGTGGTCCTGAGCCCTTCTTTCCATTACATTATTTTGAGACATGACAAACCTTTTGTTCCTTCAGTTCATAGGAACCGTTCTTGCAGACCTAGGCTGAGGATGAGCCTGCACTGTGCTGGAGGCCGTATAAGCTTATACTGAGAGTCATTCTAGGTTGCAAATTCTTTGAGATTAAAAAGTCAGATGCAGAAGAGGCTGCATTTAATGGAATATTAATATCCTCTTTTTATGAATGAGAGGAAGTGAAGCATTCGGACAGGTGAGTGACTTGCCCAAGGTCAGAAAGGAAGCGGGAGCTGCCACCTCATCTCCCTAGCTGCAGTTTCAGTGACCTGACCGCACACACATCCTTCATGGGAGTTCTCAAGCGTGGTTCTTTGGTGCTTCAGGCACTTCTCCTAAATAAGAATTTTGTGGAATCCTTTTTTTTTTTTTTCCTCCCCAGTTTGTTTGGAGAAGTAAACAGACAGTAAAATTAAAGAAAGAAGATGCAATAAAAATGATTTTCCATAAAATAAGAGTGTGGTAGCAGCAGATGGAAATATAAAAACATTCTGGCTTTGGTTTAACGATGATCTATAACCTCTTCCTTTAAGAGTGTTAGAAGATTATGAAATTGAAGCACAGAAAAAAGAATCTCAAATTCTGCAGTTAGAAAGGACTGAAGTTTTAGCTCATTTCAAAAGAAATACTCTATAGGGGTAGACCCAGTTTAGCAAAAGAAGATGATCTGAGTATATATTTTCAAAATGGACTTCCCAAATTTTCTTTTTTCCTAGTCATATGATACTCGTGAGGTGGGCAAAGCAGGCCTTTTTCTGGTCTAATATTTCCATGTTGATGGACAATGTGAATAAGAATTTGACTGAGCCCTTGGTCCTCTAACCTGTCTTCTTTTCTTTCTCTCTTCCCCCACCCGTTTTCTTCTTATTTATTCTCATTTTTTTTGCATATAATAGAAGAGCGGTCTGGTAGAATTTTAAGGCTTCAGATTGTGATCCACTATTACAGGCTATTTGGCTGAGGGATGCAATGAATGTGTTCTACATGAGTAGCTGTCGTGGTTTAACCCCAGCCAGCAGCCAAGCCCCACGCAGCCGCTCACTCACTCCCCGCCACCCAGTGCAATGGGGGGGAGAATTGGAAGAGTAAAAGTGAGAACACTTGTGGGTTGAGATAAGAACAGGTTAATAACTGAAATAAAATAATAATAAATTGTAATGAAAAGGAAAATAACAAAAAGAGATAGAAGTAAAACCCAAGAAAGACAAGTGATGCAAGTGAAAAACAATTGCTCACTACCAGCTGACCGATGCCGAGCCTGTCCCTGACCAGCAGCCCCCTGGCCAGCTTTCCCCCAGCTCTATATACTGAGCGTGATGCCGTATGGTATGGAATAGCCCTTTGGCCAGTTTTGGGTCAGCTGCCCTGGCTGTGCCCCCTCCCAGCTCCTTGTGCATCTCCAGCCTTCTCAGTAGAGCATGGGAAGCCAAAAAGTCCTTGACCAGTGTCAGCACTACTTAGCAACAACTAAAATATCAGTGTGTAATCGACATTATTCTTATATTAAATTCAAAACACAGCACTGTGCCAGCTATTAGGAAGAAAATTAACTCTATCTCAGCCAAATCCAGTACAGTGGCAATGCTTTTTTAGTACATACATAAAGGAATCATCCTTACAATTGAGCTATCAGTAAATTCATCACCAAATAGGCTATTAACTAATTAATGATATTTATTTTTCCAGATTATTTTTATTACTTTCCAATACACAATATCATAGTGGGAAACATCAGTCCCTGCTCGTGGAAAACCAGAGTAAGATCCGGCTGGCGTGATTACACTACAGATAATGTATTCCTGTAGTTGTAGCATGTGAGACATGGGGCACTTCCTAATTAAGCTTCTTAATTGTTCCTTGGAGGTTTATTACTTTATGTGTTTGTGGGGGGGTGTCTGGAAAGGACGTGCTAGCATTGCTATAACATAAAAAATGCAGAAGAGCAAATAGTGTATGGGGAAGGGATCGTAGTGATTCCTTGGGTTTCGCTGGTGGTTGGGATCAACAAGAGCAATGGGAGCCTTGCTGATGGCCTCCTGTTCAGTTGTTCCTGTTACAGCTCTGATCCCGAGAATAAAGAGGTCTGCGCTGATTTCCAGAAGACTTGTTGAGTCTCGAACCAGCAAAGCACACCATTTCTTGTGTTAGATCTCCTAATAATGAGCAAAACTAGAGCAACGTGTGAACTACTCCATGTGATCAGGCTCTTTGGTCACAACCAAGGTAGTAGGGGTCCATGGGTTACTTTGTGGTATTGACGTGTGTATGATCATGCTATGGGTGCCCCTTTTTATCCTTTCTGTGCTATAGCTTCATTTAAGATTCCTTGTTAGTAAGAAATCAGTCTACACACTGTTCCTTTTAATTTTGGGTTTTTTTTACTCTGTCTCAGTTTGTAAATTGAAGTCTCTTGTTACTGCTAATGTGCTGATTTAATCTTTTTAATTTCTCTATAATTTCTGCATATTTTGGGGGAATCAGGCAGTTTGTAATAGTTCATATTAGCAACATGATCTACACATTCACCTGAAAAATTCAGCCTTAAAATAATTTGCTTCTCTAAAAGTTATTTAAAAGTGTAACTGAGATAAGTGCTTGATTCTGATTCAGTTAAATTCAATAAACAGGCATTTATGCAAATTCAGTTAGCCTTACAGTTCAGACATTCAATTAATAACAAGATTGATACGTGAAAAATTCACTTGCATCATCATTAGATTTCAAAAAGCCTTACAGAGGGGGCTGCAACTTATTTCCTTTTTATAGATGGGAGAGAGAGAGGCTTGCAGGACTGAGGTGATTTACTGATTAAATCAACCTGCGAGCCACTGGCAGAACTGGGCGAGGGCATATACTGAGCCTTGCCAAGCCCCATCTGTTGCTCTGACGGTGACAACAAGCTAACTTCAGCTGAAACCTTACCTCCAGTAATTACACATGGAATGCTAGCAATACTCCAGACCATTATATGGAATGATTGTAATACATATATAATATGTAATGTTATATATATGTAATGGTATTTAAGAGAGAGAATTACTCATGCATATGTTATGAAATTGTATATATGACATGGGTTATAATTAAGGATATTTTTTGCAAATAGGACATGAGGAAATTTATGCTTTAGCTTTAATAATTTATTACATTTATTTATTTACTTACTTTTTTAATTTAAAAATATTTTTGTTGAGAGTGTAGACATATCCTTTGTAGGAAAAGTATTCATGAGAGTTCTTTATCTCAAAACCCTTGGCAGAGTCAGGGGATTTTGTTAGCTTGTGGAGCTAGTTTAGGTGTCAGAGAAACAGTGTCAAACTGCAACTTCCACTAAATTATAGAGAAATTGTAAGTGCAGCATAAATGAAATTAGAGCTGGGTGAGAAAATATGGTTTCATCGTAAATCAAGTGATATTTCAGGTGAAACAAAAAATAAATCTACAGGCAGAATATTGTAATTGAGTCACATTCAAAAATATTAAAAAGCTTAAAAGTGAATAACTGTTTCCTCTTGTGAGTTCCTTTCCAGCATTAAGGGTACACGTGTAATATTGATGTATCACGCTAGTCATCTGGAATGCTCCTTGCCGCTGGAGTAAACGAGTCACTTTAATATTTTTGAAGGTTTCTCTACATTGTAAGAAGCATCATTGGAGCTTATTGTATTCATTAGAATACTGAAGAAATGTTAACAGCAGTTCTAAGTGCTTCTTTCCTCCAAAACAAGTTTTGTTGTTTTGAGAGGAAAAATATAGGCAGCAAGCACTGGAAAGAGACTCATGCTGGATGAAATGAGGAGGGAAAAAAAGTAGCCACTATTGCTGTTTACAGTTGTGGGATCTTTTGGGAAGCTTTTGAATTTAGGGAGTCTGTGTGTTTTCACTCTTAAAGCTTCATTTTTTTGCATCATATGAAGAAATATCTAGCAAGAGATAAGACACTAAAATAAAGTTCTGGTAACAAGATGCAGCTTTCAGATATCTCAGCCAAGAAAACGTTAGTGTGTCTGGGGCACCTGTTGTTCTGACAAGTTGTATTATATACAAGCAAAATACATACCTTAAAGAACTGTGTGTATCTCCTGCACTAAGAGTACTGTCTGAAGTTGATGCTTCTCATCTTCAGACAATGGTAATGTGAAGAGATATACTGGTCCAGAGCACCATCTTATTTTATTCAGCAGTTGGGATCCAAGATGAAACCCTGATCACATGGATGCACAAGAAAGCCTTCAGATAAGAGAAAAGACCTCCTGGAATCAGTCTGAATATGAGAAGCCAGTGTAAGGTTTGAGTCAAAGATGATGCACATGTGATGAGTGTGTAAGGATACTGCTTGTATCTGTATTGGAAGGAAGGATCCTAAGGGACTGATTCGAAAACCTCTTGGCCGTTGGCTGACTGCTGGGTATGTAAAGGATGCCAGAGAAAGAGTGCCTAGGTAGACCTATCTAAGCAGATAAGTAGTTTTGTGAAACGTTAGCCCAAAGGCGATTACTGAGTTTGTATTTTTGATGGCATTATCCAAATAGTGAGCTAGGAACACAAATGGTGGCAATGGATGCAACGTTGTGGAACCACACAGGAATTTGGAAGAGGGATAGAAAGGTTCATTTAAAGCATGAAAAAGGAGAAGGAATGAAAGTGACAGGGTCATGAGGGAATCAAAGGAAGACAAAACTTCAAGTGAAAGGCTGATTGCAGGAGGGAGTCATCCACAAATGAAGCAATAGGAGAATGGAAACCGATTCAAGTTTTAGAGACTACATTAAGACTAAGTTAATGGCAGCGAAAAGCTAGATTGAACTGGATCTAGTTTGAGACTGGAAAAGAAATCTGATCAGCTGTTGTAGACAAGAAGTTCAAAGAGCGCAGAAAGAAAAATGACCAACTGAGAAACAACGGGGTTAGTGAAAATGAAACTCTTGCAGTTTCATTTTACTGAGAGAGGGGGGACTACTGCATAGTAATGGCTTGAGGAAAAGAATAAAGAAGGAAATGTGGACCATGTGAGGGAGATCAGAAGCTAGGATGGGCAGGCAGATGAGTTAGAAGAGTAACAGGGAAACTTATGCACCTCTGGCATGGAAAGCAGAGAGGTTTGTGCCCTGTTCTGCAAAGTGAAATATGGTGCCAGCAGAGCTGTAGAATCCCTCCTTCTCCCAGTTCCTTCTGTCTTCTAAGGGACATTTTAAAATTCTTGTCATTGCTAGGGAGGCCCAAAGGTGAGAAGTAATGTTAAAACAAAGAAGGATCAATGTAATACACTAAATATAGAATAATAACAGCAGTGGAATACCGTAGCAGGAGCAGTAAGGGAACAGACCACAGTCAGTGTGAGACAGAGGTTGGTTGGTTCATGAAGGAGCTTAGGCATCATGGTTACCTACAACAGCAGAGAGTAGGATTTTGACACTCTGATATTTTCTTTAGTTCATCCTCAATTTTTGAGCTGGTGTTGTGGCTCTTAAAGAACTTGTGGAACCCAGAAGTGGCTGGGGCTCAGAGCCCTCTCAGCCACCCATTTTGTCTTTGGGTACCCAGGATTTCCAGTCCTTGTGAGGAATTTCCAAGTAGCTCATGACATTGACTTTCTTTTTTTTTCTCTCTTATTTGTTTGATTTGGGGTTTTTTTGGCACTATGCCTCTTGCAAGGAGATATGAAGCAGGCAAAGATCTGTCCTGTTGTGCCTAACTAGAAAGGAAATTATTCTCCAGTCATCCTTTACGTAAGTGTTTTGAGTCCTTGTCGGAAGGATGTATTCCCAAGTGGCACCAGTACTAATGTGGATATTGAATTCTGAATAGATTTTTATGACACGTATATCAGAATTTTGAAGATCACTAGGGAAAGTATTTCTATTGCCTGCAATTTGATGAAAAGCATACAATGCCCAAAATAGCTGTTGATTTCTGATACTGTTGCAGTATTAGAAAAAAACAGACAGGTAAAGCAAAATGTTTTCTTCATTTCATGCATATATGCTAGTTCCACTGTAAGATTTAAATAGTGGTGATTGTCCCTCAAAATAAATAGTTTTCTTAATTAAAAAAAAAAATCCTTTGGAAACCTCTAATGTAAGAATTGATTTTGACTAACTGTAGAAGAATTTTTGGAGCAGTTA
The DNA here is from genome assembly GCA_013400535.1 of Scopus umbretta. Classification (NCBI taxonomy): domain Eukaryota; kingdom Metazoa; phylum Chordata; class Aves; order Pelecaniformes; family Scopidae; genus Scopus; species Scopus umbretta. Next base: position 33,884 of record VZTL01030189.1, read on the forward strand.
TGACAGTAGATTTACAACTCTCTGTGATGCGGAGTTAAAACAAAGCCCTATTGATAGTGCAGAAGCTTTTATTTCTTTGCAAAATGGCACAGAACAAATTGAAAGGTGTCTTCACAGTAAGACATCTTGTTCTTTGATTTCAGCTTTGATTCTCTTCAAACATGCAGCATTAGCACCTTCATTTAGATGTTCTCAGTATGAACAGAAAATAGATGAATTCAGAGGGGTCCTATGAAAGAAGATAGTGCCATGTGGGGGAAGGATGGTTCCATTATTTATTCTCAGTTTGGCTTCCTGAACATTGAAATGCTAATGTTCTTGAAAGACAAGTTCTTCTAGTGGAAATGACTGTAAAAATGACACGGTGTAGTAATAATTAATGGAACATAGTCTTGGGATGCACGAATGGAAGAAGTTTCTGTTTGTAAAAGGCAGTAAGTTTTCTGGGCGGACTTGTCCTTTATTGTCTCCATGCCTCAGTTTTCTTATCTGTAAAATGGGGATCCCGTACACTAGCTGGTTTTTGGGATTCTCGAGTAATGTGCTATACATATGCAAATTTTTATATTTTTTTTCAGTTATGGGTTTAAAATTCCTTAAAGCAGTCATAAAGATAACCATTTTAATTTCCCTTTGACTTTTAATTCAAAGCAAAATAGTCATTCAAAAGATGGTAGTATATGAGGTCAGTTAAGTTCCCTTTATAGTCTGCATAATTCATTTCTAGAATAGCTGAGTCAACCATTTATAATAGTCTTTAAAGTTCTTAGTAATAAGCCAGAAATCCAGTCTTCAGAAAGGTCAAGAAGACAAAAACATGCTCTTTCTCCGAGTAGTAGCTGCTCTTGATAAATCTTTTTCCATTTGTAATTTATTGTTTGCACTCAGTGTGCCTCTGCAATTCCAAGGCTTCTCATGTGCTCAGAATGAGTTGTTTTTTTCCTTAAGTTTAGACTGCCAGCCCCAGTGCCAAAGTTACATTCAAGTAATAAAGGAATTGGGACAATTTGGTTTGATCACGCAAATCACAGGAATATCTGCAGAACAAGTAAACTGTCACCACTAGATCTGTCTGTAACGATAAATAAGTGATAGACAATATCACTTACCTATGACTACTGTAGGTGGCATATTGGGCTTGGCAGATCAGCAGCCCAGCGTGGCACCTGTAATGTTCCACTATCAAAGCTGACCTATACTGTCAGTTGCCATGCACAGATTTAAGAAAACAGAGTAGAATCCACATGGTGCTGTACTGCTATACTGTATAGAATAGTGCCGTGGAGCTCTTGTTTATGTCTTACATTTTTATTTGATTTTATATTTACCTAACACACGACAGCACATAACAAATAGTAGCAAAGTAATACCTGTGGAGATATTATTTTTTATTAGTATAAATAAATACATTCAATCAGGCATAATAGTTTCATTTATTTGAGAAACTAAGATTTATTACTTTATTTTTTGGCCATTTAAGTAAATAAATAATATTCTGTGTGGCTCATAATCTTCTATGAAACACTTCTTTATTTTCTTTCGTTCTAGCAATTCATAAATGTGTTAAGTAAAATTCCATATTTAAATAACATTAAAATGGTGACACAAATTAAAGTCACAGCAGCATGAAAAAAATACAGCCTGCCAAGATAAATTTGAATGTCCTAATTTTGATTATTTATGTTGCAAACTAAATGCTGAACATATTTTTGTACTGAATATGTTTGTAAATTTCCAATGGGATTTAAATTTTTAAAAATACAAAGTTACTGGGAAAAGAAAATATACTGTGACTATAATTTTCTTGCTCCTCTGCTGACACAAACAGCCACACAAATTTTAATACTATGTTATTTTATCTGAACACATTTAAGCAATGAAACACAATGGGTGGTGGTGTTATGGTAAGATAATCCCCTGAGGTGTGCTGAGACACAGTGTGGCTGATTACCTCCAATCCTGTTGGGAAGTAATTATTTCATGGTAACAATATTCTTGGAACTGCTTTATTGCTGTTATCAAATTTCTTTTAGCTTTATATCTAAATGCATTAAACAATGACTTTGTCAACTTTGAGGTCCATTGAGATTAACCTGTCTTTTCATGTTGTTTAATTGGCAGTTGAAATATTTTTTTCCAGTCTGGTTTCAATTTCTTTTGTAAGACTCCAGCAGAATTGGAAGCAGAGCAGTAGAAGATTCTGATCCATCTGAACGAAGCTGCAAAGCACAAAGAGTTTCATAAAATGCGTTAAAATTAGAAAAGCAGTCTGGCTGGCTAGCAAGATTTCCAAGAAAATTAAGAATAGGTCTGCACTGAAGTCACATCAGGTTTGCAAGCCCTCCTATTTTCAGGACAGGGTAGGATACACGAATGAGTCTGAACTATGGAAGCTCACCAGGAAAGGCAGCCTGGAGGTCCTAGCAAGGCCTTGTTGATGGGTTCAAGAGAAAATGCAGCTCCATGCGGGCTAGTTTCTCTTGCTCTTTGCTGGATTTTGCAGTCCGTACTGAGCTTCTTGCTACTGGAGGAGCCAGCAACGGTTTACAAGACAGCTAGAAGGCAGCCAGCTTGTGTGCCTTGGCTGCCAGGTAGTCACGCCATTGGCTCCTGTTTATGTAAACACTCGCTAGGTGTTCAAACATGTATAGTTGCCTGATCAAAGTCTGAGGTGTTCAAGCTCTTCCACTTTCCTTCAGATCTATATCCCTGGTCAGCACAGTGACATACAGAGAGAAAGTGCAGGAGGATGGGAAAACATTGCAGTCTGAATGCTGACATCCAGTTCTAGAGTGTTTATTTTTTTCTGGCTCCTGAAGGCAGTTCTGATCTCTTCAGCCAAACTGGTTACCTGAGGGGAAGCTGCTCAGACTGGGGGTACTTACAGACCAGTTCCCTAACTTTAATTGGGAGAAGCGACACACAGTAGAAAGTCAGAGTAAACCTTCCATTTCTCTTGCTATCTTCAGGCTTCATCTATCATCAAATCAAGATATTAATTCAAGGAGTATTTGATGTTAGATCTGATTCATGCGGTCAGAGGGTGTACTTAGACCACAGGGCAGGTATTTCACAGTTGTGTTCTCTTGCTTGAAGGCTTGCAAGGGCATGCCATGGCTCTCCTCCAGCATGTGCCCTGGCTGTCCTGCCCAGAGAAATCAAGGCACAGGAGGAGGAGAGCTCTAACCCCAACACTGAACTGGAAAAGTAGTTGAGGAGCTGGAAGCATTCCCTGTCTTACATCTCAGCCAAAGATGCTACAGCTCTGAAGTGTTTCTTGGTAGTTTGTAAAACTGAAAAATGGATCTAGGAGTTAAAATGGTTTGAGCTGAATTTTGCATTTTGGTGTAAGAGAGGGAGAAGAGCAAGAAATTTGTCAGTGGATAAAGGCATATTAAGTCATCACATTTTGAAACTATTGAGCCCTTCCTGGAGGCAAAGAATTATTCTTCTAAATCCTCTGAGCCCTATTAACTTGAGGAAGGATAAAGAGTCGAAGAGTCCCTTTGGAGCAGAAGAGATTTCAGAATGGAACAGAAAGATCCAGAAGCAAACCCCCCTACAAACAGTGATGGGGGGAAGGCTTAGAGTAAGATTCATGCCTTTTTGTTGCATAAATTTGTGAAAGAAAGACTCTGGGAAACTGAAAAAGTTGGACCACTGTTTGTATACTGTGTCCAAAGCAGAGTAGGATCTTTTTACAGCATGATAGCAAAAATTCAGATGGTTTGTTTTTGTTTATAATTAATGTATATGTGTATACTGGCTTTTAGGGATGATCTTATTATAAAGAACGGAGGAAAGGATGAGCAAGATGTAATGCTTTCTGGACCTCTGCCCATTCCACAAATCACATTCTCCTCCAGGCTTTCTCAGCAAAACATCTTTGTTTTCTACTGAATGGTGCACTCAAAGATGAGTTGCATTCATTTATTTTCTAAAGTAGGGCTTGTTCGCACTCTATTTGGAATAGATTTCTGTCTTATTATACTAATGCACGTTCAGTCCTAATCTAATAATCTGGTCTGGATTACTAAGTGCTAACAGAGCTGTTATCTATCATGGATGAGTTTACCCCAGTGAAGGCGATAATTTCCAAAGGGAATAAGCAAGGTTTCAGAGTATGTATGTGAATAATAAATTAAGATACAGTTAGCACATTTTAGTAATGAGGAGGTAAAATGGTAATTGAGTGGCTCAAAACTGCTGTGATTTAAAGTAGATTTTAACTGATAGAGATTTGCAAGGTACATGACCATTGTGCAAGTTAACAGTGTTGAACTAAGATGACAATACTTTTTAAAATTATTTTTGCAAGAGAGGAGGTGTCAGCTCAAATGAATTCAACTCACGTTCCACCTGGTAGGGTTACATTCTGCCTGTCTGAATTCTCTTTGGTGTTTAACTGTAATATTAGTTTTTTTAATTCTTACATACAACTTTCACATACAGTCATTGAATTTCTGATCTGAGTCATTGCAGATGGTTCTTAGAGCATATTCTAGCCTTGATAAAAGCAATTTTCATGATAAAATCAATTATGAATTATTCAAAGGAACATACATCAAGTCCAAAATCACAACTCTTGATGGTAACGATGGGACTTTTGCAGATTAAAATGTTGACCTTTTGTTTTGGAGATGGGTTTTGTTTTGTGTCAGTAAGATAGCAGATCTCCTATGACCGAATTTAGGAGTTGAGCTTTGATCTGTGAAAGTTTTGTTTGAGATATGAGGCCTTGATCTAATATTTGAGTTCTACTTTAGTGAGTTTTCTGACGTACTGAAGGAAGAGTCTGATCAGGTTTAAATGCTTCAACAGCAAACATTTGAGTAATAAGTATAGACTAGTTAATAGGAATATTCCTACTGGGAGTTTAAGTTCCAGTAAGTACATTTTTGTGTCAATGGCAAGAAAGGAGAAAGAATGATAAGTTATTGTGGCCACTACATGGTATGGTATGTCTGCTGCCTGCCTTGAAGGGAGAGAAGACTTTGTTTGCCTGAAATGTAAGTTTGTACTTCTAATGTAGGAGATGGCTTGTGATCCTGACAAATAGGTGACCATCTTTCCAGGCATCAAAACAACTGAGGATTTCTTGGATCCACAGATGTCATCCATATGACAGGTCCTATGGAAGTGGGAGGAAGAATGAAATCGAGGAGAAAAATAAATCAGGAGTGGAAAAAAAAGAAATGTGACTATTAAAAATGTATCAGTTTCAGAAGCAGAAGGATCTGAAGGCTGCCTTCATAGCTGAAAATGTCAAATTGCTCCACTGTTAAGAAAAGAGGATGAGCCTTCTGCAGGCTGCAGAAAGTAAGCACAGAAATTATATGCAAGGAACAAGGTGAAGGACAAACAAACAAGACAACAGGGCAGCAGAAGACAATTTCAGTAGGGATTTGGCATATTGGAAATTGCACGTCACCAAACACGATTACAGGGATTTGGGAGGGGAACAGAGGGAAACACCTATCTGTCCTGATAATTTTCTCAAAAATCCTTTCTGTCCCTTCAGCAGGAGAGGAAAGACAGAAGAAACCACTGCAGGTGAATGCTGCTTAACAGGGCCTGCTACCTGTTTTAGCTGTGTTTTATAGCAGGTTTTCTAGCAGTTTTCCTAGTTTAATTTGCATGTGTGTTTTGATGTGACACATCAACCAAGCAAGTTTGTAATAACAAATGAACAACAAACTGTAATAAATAAACATTTTGTAGCTGTGCTGCAATTCTAGTTTCAGTGTGGGAAAGTTTTAGTGGTAGGGCAGCTTCTTGTCCTCCTTTGTAATAAGTAGGGAACATCCTCATTCTTGGAAGAACTCAGAGAATTCCATGCCTCCTACTGTCTCTCGATCATGGACAGCAGGGATATAGGGCTCAGGAGAATATTCACAATCTCTCTGAATTTTAAAAAGCTAAATGAAGGCTGTACCTCTTGCAAGTAAAGGGGAAAATGTATAAATCACCCCAAAGCTCCTTCTTTTCTTCAGAAATTATGAACACAAGCATTTGCGTGCACAAGATAAAGAGTTACTTTTTCCTTGGGTTCCCAGCACCAGAGTCTGGGATATTGATGAAGACCCTAATAATTAGTTTTTTTAGGCCAATACCTCATTTGGCCTAAGTGAAAAACAAAGACTTTTCATTTCTAACTGTTACTTATGATGGAGATACCCAGCTGAAACCTCGGTCTAGGTAGGCTAAAATCCTTTTCATTTTCTCTCCAAAACCTGCAATTTTCCTTATAAAACAGATAAAATCTAATGTCTGCATGATTTAATATAGATTGTTAATAAGTGTTTTCTTAGTACTAGATAATCCCTGGGATGTTCAGAGTATTATGCTTAACAAAGGAAGACAGAGTGCCTGCTTTGGAGAGTTTATTACCTTTGAGCAAGACTGTTACTATGGTTTAAATCCTATCAGAGGCTGGAGGAATCCCGGTTTAAATCCTGCCTCTACAACCTTCCTATTAAACTTGTGCCTCAGAGTTTCTTCTTAAAAATAAAAATAATTTTCTGTTTTACAAGTGAGTCGAGCAGATGCATAATTATGAAGTACATTGGTAGTACAGGTGCCCTGAAGACTGTGTATTTTTTATGGGAGCAGTACTGGAGCTTTCTGGCGAGGATGTCGCGTGATACCTGCTGGAAGGTGGTGGCTTTGTGGCTCCTGAGCAGCCTGGTGCATCGGTGGAGGAAGGAGGTGAGCTGGCAGGAGCTGCTGGACTTGACATGACTTGGCTGCCCTTGGATGTAGCAGCGGAGAGAGCCTCCTTGTAGGCCAGCCAGCAGTGGAGTAATAGGTCCCTTGGAGAATTCTTGTCATCTCCTGTCTGTAATCCATTACCATTTCTTTTTTTCTCACCTTTGGCATCTTGGTCCATATGGCTGACATGTTGTGGTGCTCATCCTATGAAAATTTTAGTACTCTCAGCGAGCAGACTACTCTTATTCTGAGAGTAGGAGCTGGAGATAAAGGGTGGGTTAGAAAGGCCCAATTTTACATATGCTTTGCACAATTTTTATTAAGCTATTGTAATTATTATTAGCCAACCTTTAATTTTCTGATACAACTTCTGTGTGTGCAGGACCTCACATTCAGAAAGGTCATGATCTTTGCAAGCTGGGCCTTTGAATCTATATCTTGACGAGCAGACCTCAAATCTTTAACCGTCTTGCTGATGTCTAAATAGGCTACTGCTAATGGTGGGTGAAAAACATACAGACCACACGTGCCCCACAGATAGAGGGCTATCCTGCTGGCCTTAGCATCAGCTGCTGTAGAGCCTCCAGGGTGGAAGGCAGTGTACATGCTCATATCCAAGCGTCCTGCTGCACAGACAAATAGTCAAGGCAAGGGTAATTAAGGGCTAAGTAACTGAAATATAAGTCCTGCATGCCCCTTGTTAATTAGTCTTATAAAGGACCCCAATTGAACTACAAGCTGGTTAGTTGGGTTGGTGATTGGCTTTAGTTTATTAATAAATTAGACATGGACTCATCATTTACCTCCTCTCACTATTAATCTCTTTCTCTCTCTTCAAAACAAAAATCTCCCAAACCAAAAGTGAGAAAGCGACCTTTAAAATGGGCTCCTTTTCCAATCTCTAATTCTTTTCAAGATAATTTTCTTTCTTCTAGCTCACCTGACTCATCACTGTCTTTGCCCCTTTATATCTTCATCTGTGCTATTTTCACACTTCATGTTCTATTCTTTCATTCCTTTTCTTCCCTGGAGCTTCTGACGTCTTTTCCCCAACTCCTACCTTAACTGTTTCTCATAAGACTGGCTGTCAGGATCTTTAATCAGCTGCGATGCACTGGGCTTGTGCTGTGTCCTGCCTTGTGCTGCGGAGGCATGAGGGTCTGTAGCGCAGAGCAACAGACCGTGCAGAGGATGCTCTGTGTTCCCCCCGCACCCTGTTCTCAGGCTGAATTGATAGTTAAGAAACTGAATCCCACAGTAAAAAAAACAAATGAGATGATTGTTTTCATTAGCCCAGGGAGATCTCAGCACTGAGACTTACTTTACATCAGCTATGGACTGAGGACCAGATCCTTATGTGGAGTAAACCAAAACGCTGCTCTGACACCTGGAAGGGAGATGCACTGATTCACTGTGGTAGATGTGGACCATGACGGTCTATGTTCAGTTGTGGCTCTTACCTTTCCAGGCAACTAGCAATGCCAGTGTTTTATTACTTAAAGACTGAACACTAGCAAAGAATATAAAAAACCCCATACCAACACACTGAAAATTAAGTGTATAAAGCCAGTATAAAAAAAATGAGTAGCAGAGCAAAAGTGCTGCAAAAAGATTGCCAATGATAATGCAGTGAAAAGAGGGACTGAGGCAAGAAATGAACACCTGTACCCCGAACAGTAATTGTAGAAGCATTTTTGATCCCTAACATTAGTTCCAGCAAATTGCTACATTCCTCTGGCACATATAAGAGACAAAAAATATGTTATTTCTGTTCCTTTTTGGTCTGGGTAGAAATGTAAACTGGAAAGCTAGACCTGCTTTACTTTCTTTGGAGACTGAACCAAGGACTTTTTTCTGTCAGGCACTGTCCAGTTCTGTCTAAATGGAGAAAACAAAGAAAATATCTTTTCATTTATGTGTAATGTTCTTTGCTGAATTCCTTGATTTTTTTCCCTGTGGAACTGTAATTGTTCCTCCTCTGCTACTGCTATTTGCAAAATATTTCTTCATGAGGAAAATGCGATGGAGCAGGTGCTTAGGCTGTCTTTGTAGACCAGCTATCCGCAGGTAGGATTCTGGATGGTTCTGTCTGCATCGCACCTCTTTCCTTTTATTAATTTGAATGACTTTCTCCTAAAGAACGGATGGAACAGCTGCAGAGGTATTGCAGATACTGAAATCCTCAATAATCAGATGCCCAAGGAAGGAAACACCAGTTTTGAACTGGTTTTTCTGGGCGTGTCAGTATGGGTGCTGGCAAGGGAGCGACAGGCATCATTTGCACCTGTATTTTGGTATGCTGGTGTTTCCCGGGGGAGAAGCTGGAGCGGGTAGTGCAGACTATGGGTCATCAGCCCCTGCAGTTGCCATTTACTTATTTTAGAGCACTGTTGTGATCAAAACCGTAGAGAGTTGTCCGTCAGAAAGTCAGGAGTCGTGCATGGTTTTGAATTTTCTCAAGCAAAGGAACTTGTGCCCCAAATATCTAGGACGATTCTAAAAATGGCTTCTTTGAAAAAATGCTTTGAGGACGCAGGCCGTTGCAGGTATGTTAGCTGACAATATGTATTTTGTTGCCTTTTACAATAATGATAGCTGAAAATGTCACTGCCGTTACATAGTACATTTTGTGCTGTCTGTTTAATACCCTTAAGCAGCCTGTCCTGCTAAACAAAACTGCAAATTACTGGACCTGGGTAGTCTTCCCTCAGCGGTTTGATATTTGTGTTTTTAATTGTCAAACCAATTACCGGAGCTTTCTGCTAGAGATGCTAATATTGCTTTGTGCTTAGCCAGGGGAAATAATACTAACCATCTTCTAGGAAATAGTATTTTGAGATACAGGAATCTAAAAATACAGATTTAAAACACAGGGAAAAATGTAAAAACACTGTTTTTATTTGGGAACTATTGCGTACTTTAATCATAGCAGAATTAATATTGTTGTTAATTTCTGGAAATCTCAGCTCACATAGGGAATTCAAATTAGTAGTGGAATATTGTGAAGGAGCTTGTAAAAGCTTTGATAAATGTAACAGCCTGTGTTGAAAATCATTCTTGAGTTTCTTATGAACCAGGTCAACGTAGGTTTACATAGTGTCAATGTGATCTCTTTTGTGCTGGGCTATAAAATCTTTTAGCACACTCTCCCTCGTGCTTAAACTCTGATTCTCAAGGCCACGTGCTCTTTTAAAGAGTCACTGTGAAGGTGAGCGTTTATACTGATTGCAAACAAGTGCCTCTGATCACAAATCTAACCTCTCCAAATGACTGGGAGGACGGGAGCATGGAAAGGCAGTCGCTTGGAGAATGTGAGCCAGTTCTTTAAATCAGAGCTGCGTGGTGGGGTCTCTTCCCCCCATGAGGTTTAAATGACTTCAGAGTCCAGAAACTTTGTCTGGAGAATTTTACTCTGTTGTGTTGTGTCTGAAAAGGAAAACTACATTCTTCCTGTGTTAACGTGCTATTTTTCTGTTAAGATATGCAGAAACATTTTCTTTATCTATCACTGTTTTCAATTGGTATATACAGAGGGGGAGTAATGGGCTGGGCTCCCCTTGGAATAAACTGCTTTGTGTGAATTAATTATCTCTGTCTAATCAGGTGTGTTCTGGCTAGAGAGTAAAAAATGATGATCGTAGTGAGAAGAAGCGTTGGAATGGAGCCTAGCCATGATATAGACAGCTAGGGGTTTTGGGGGGTGAGCCACAATACTCCCTGGTACAGACACATGCACTGACATTGTACCTATGTTGTTCACTTTCAACTTTTAAGTAGGTGACCTAGTCATACAAGAAATCCTTTTTAATGAGTACTACTTTGTCCTGGTTTCAGTTGT
>VZTL01030191.1:864-25783 GCA_013400535.1 Scopus umbretta
GCAGCATCTCATCCTTACTCACGAAGTGCTGTTAAACAAAGGATTACAGTCTGGGGTCCTCCACCAGACCCATAGGTTTGTACCCTTCAGTACCTTCAGAAGGGAAATACTGAAACACCACAAAGGGCATAAAACATTAAAAAGGAAGTACAATAGCACATATCAGAGCAACACCGTGATGGGAGGCTGCATGCACAGACCAACACTGCTCACACAGACTGACAACAGTTCTCCAAATTAAGCCATTTCAAAAGCAGCTGAGCAAAGTTGCAGAGGGGCTGCTTTTGCAGCTAAGCAATATCCTATCACAAAGAAAGGTGTACTCTATAACTCATGGTGCTCCTGTTTGTGGCAGGTGTTTCCAGCAGCATCCACACAGCGTCCATTTTAATTAAGGTTAAAAGGTCATGTATATAAGCTCTTTTTTTTTAATATCATAAAATCAAGTCATATTTCTTAGTACATTAGAACAGTTTGTAGTGTCTTACAAGAGAAAATAATATGGAAGATCACTCCTTTGATTTAAGTTATACCTGTCTGAAGCAGTTACTGTTGCACTGTTTTGCTTTGACCTTTAGCTAGAAGATGTAGGAAGGGTTCTGTTACGCCTCTTGGTCTCTGACATCTGCAGCTGATGACTTGTAGGTCTGTTTCAAATCCAGTTGGAACCAGTGGAAGACTTTCCAGTGGTTTTGTTTCATTTTTTTTTCTAAATCAAGTCCTATGTGGGCTTGGGCTTCTGCCACAGTAGGGAACTGGGATTCAAACTCCTTTTATATGCCCTTTTGCAAAATCTCTCCTTAAATGCTGTACATGTTGGTTTCTAAACCCATAAGGTAGAGCAAAAATGCTCAGTTTCATTGTACTGATTTACAGAGGGAGATTGCTAGGTATTAATAGCACCATATAATTCTTTTCTTATGGAATTCATACTCAGCAACCTCCAGACTCTTTCAGCTGCCCATCTGAAGACACGGTAAACAAGCCTCTGCCACAGAAATTTTCATTTGATTGTTTGTTTTCAGATATCATCTACTCTCCTTCCCAGTTTGAATTTCAGAAGTATCAAATCTCTGGCACAATGACAGCAATCAGGCAAGCTGGTGCAATAAAGTTACAAGCTGTCAACAGTAATTCAGGCTGGGTGGCAATATCAGACTGTATAGAACCAGATCTTTTATTGTTTTATTTTTAAAGTTGGATTTCAAATCATCACATCAGCATTCATTCAGTCTTGATTAGAGTTCTGCTTCTTCCTTGTTCATTGCCAGCTTCGTCGTTCTCCTGCTGATCTCAGATATTGGACTCCTACAATCCTGGAATTTGGGTCCCCTTTGCAATTGTAGACTTCGCAGGTCCTCGTTGCAGCCCTGTGTAGGGGGTGTAATAAAACAGTGGGCAGCAGCTATTCATAACTTATTGAATCAAGCTCCTGCCAAATACCACTTCTGAATATACGGTCAGCCTGTTAGTGGGTGGAAAATTACATTTCCCCCTGCTCTTGTTTGAAATATGCGTTTATTTGACATTACTCCACAAACTACTATTCAGCCAAATATATTAGAACTTAAGAATTATGCAAAAGCTTTGGCAAGTGTTGTAATTTAATCAGAAAATCAGCTGTTAAATTGTTTTGTTAAAAAGGCAAAGCATTTCAAATCTTTTGTTGAAACACATCTGGAAAAGAAAGCTGTTTTGCAAATAAATATTTTCTGCTGAGTAACAATCTCTGAAATGCTAAGATCAAGAAATTCAAACTCTATTTCCTACATCATTGAAAATATACATATTTCTGGTGTGTTACTAAGCCCTAACAGCTTACTAGATGTGGTTTTAAATGATGTATCTAAACGAGACTGAGAAATGGTTCAGGTTCTCAGATTTCTTAGCTAAGCATACAAAACAGGGATTATTCCAATCCTTTTATAAAAGGTTACAAAAGCAGATGGGCAAATGAGGAAATGGTGAACCATCACTTGGAAAAGAAAAGATAATGTGTTGTTTACTAACAGATGGATAATAAGCCAAGCACTCCTATATAAATTTTGGGTTTTGTGCTTATAAAAATATCCTAAAATTAAAATAAATTGCTTGCTACTATCCTTTATCCTTTAGAGGTCCTAAACCTGAACAAACTTAGGTCCTCTCAACTGGGCAAATGATGATAAATCCAAAGGCTTTATTTCTTTCAATTATTATTAAGGTAAAGGGTTTTTTACAGATTAAAGTATGCGTGCATGGAGTTACTTAATTATAGGCTGTGTACTCTTAATATCACCTTTCCTATATCCTTTGCAGCAACCAAACACTAGCTGTCCGGATGAGAAGCTGTAACTTTAGGATGCTTTCACTATAGCAAGCTGGTTGTCTTATTGGGAAAAGGTCTGTTTAACACAAGGATGAGGAGTTAGAAATCAGGTACTGAATGCAGTGGACTCCTTTAGTTGTCCAGGTGATACCTGAACAGTCTGAAGGGACACATTTGGTGCATTGGGAATATTCATGTGCCTTCATTCTTCTGCCATCACAGAGTGAGCATTACTTATTTCAATATTAATATTATTTTGGATACTATACATGCCATTCAAACTATCAAGGTAGTAGTGTGGAATCTTCACTCTTTCTAATGAAAATAAGTGTGTAAATAGGAGACGAAGGGTAAATACCCCAGTATGAAGAGTTTGACTGAAATGTAGCTGACTCCATCCAACACAGTTGTGGCCATTAAAGCAAATGCTTGGAGTATAAGTATGAAACCACTGGTTCCCTCATTGTACACATTTATGGCCATTCTGTTTAACAGCTATCTTGTGTTTCTAACTGCTTGCTTTCAGCTACTGTACTATAACTGTCCAGGAGTGTTTTTTACAGCTCATTAGAGAAAGAATGAAAGAGAAAGTTGATTCACCATTAATATTTGTAGGGCTTTTAATGTTAGCACTATTACAAGCATGCCTTTCACAGTCTGTTGCTGTATCTCCTCATTTGTTGAAGCTTGCTAAACAAAAGGGAAAGAAAAGTGGAATAACTCCATCTCCAGTTATAAGCTATGACTTTTTTTTTTTTTTGTTAGTGTGTGACCAGCCAGATGAGCAGAACAACTTGCAGCACTGCAGTTGAAAGACATTGTTTCCAGCTAGGCTAAAAAGTCACATTTTTATGAGCAGATGTGCAACCTTGCTAAAGCAAATGAAATCATAAGCATAGTTTGCATATATGAGTAGTCTTCAAAGACCTGTGTTAGTCACTCCAATTGTTTTATGGAAATCACAAGTAATGGCCACGGCACAGCTCAAAGCATATTTTCTGCTGTAGGTCAACAGAAAATGATGTACACTAAAAAACTGGGATTCAAGTGATGAGTGAAGGGTGTATGTATTGAGGTACAGTGAGCTGAATTATACATAAGGTAAAAGTTAGACTTGAGATTCAACTAGAAACAAAAAATATTGTGATTGATTCCATCAACCAAGCATAATCTCAAGAGGAAGTATCTTGTCTCCTTAGCCACTTAGACAAATTTCTAATTCCTTTTCCTATAGTAAATCACCTTTGCTTCAAAAAGGAGAGAAGGTGAGACAGGCAGATATAACAATGGGGTTCTTGCAGTCATACCATCTTTTCTTGTAGATGACATAAGCTTATAAACCAAAACAAAGGTCAAAATAACCAAGTTATTGTCATTAAGCCTACCCTAATTTATTTGCCACCATAAATTTTCTGCAAGTTTTACAGAAGCATACAAGGCATAAACCCCAGTTTTTATGCTTCTGTCAAGCAGTGTTCTATTGTCACCTTTTAAGCAGTGTCAACTGTTAATGCTATGTGTATAACACTTTCTGAACTGTGGTGCAAGGGAAGTTTGCTTTTGGCAGGCTTGCTGAAAGCATGTTAACCAAGCACATTTGGCATGGGTGTTTCTGTTTGCCTCATTACTCAAAGTAAACAAGGGAGATCTGAACTGCAAGTTTGGGGTAAAATCCTGGAATCAGTGAATTCACATGGTAAAATTCACATGGACTGTAGTGGTGCTGGGATTTCTCTCTCCTAACATCTTTCTCTACCTCAGTAAAAAGAATGTTCTCTTTTTGTGGATAGACCTGGCACAGATCCCGTTAGGAATTATCAATTAGAGGTATCAAGGGAAGTGTTGGATTCATATCATTAAAAACATGACCACACAAGTTACCACGCAAAAAGCTGGGATGCAAACTCAGACAGCATCTGCTACATGGTGTTATGATCCTATATGCACATTATTAACCATTAGTAAATAAAATTAAATAATTTACTCCTTGCTGAAAAACTGTTTTATTATTGGCTAAGAGAGTAAAAATGGGCTGTACAGTGAGCTGGCTGGTTTTCTTTATACAGCATGGTAGTTAGAGAATGCATGTAGGTAATTACTGAAATGTATTTGACATGTTGTAAATTTATATTCTTCCTCAATTCTTACTTTTTCATTTGCTCAAAACTCCAGAATTCATACTGCATTGGAAGCAATTCCTTCTATAACTGTTTTTTAATATATTCATATACATGTATTTATAAACATTTCTTTTTTTAAAAAAAAATAAATTTAACTTTGACTTGGAAATCCAATACTAACTGTATCCAATCATATACAAGTGAGTTCTTGTTCACAAAAATAATTTCAATAATATGTTCAGTGGTACTTTTTTGGTGAAAATGGAATACATGTACAAGACAAAGAAAACCCATTCCTACCAGATAGCTAGCGGGATATGTCAAAAGGAATAACCTTAAAGAAGACGGAAACTGAGAAACAAGACAAAGGAAACAGGTACTAGAATATTTCATTTAGTGACTATATGACAAGTTCATCATAGATCATTATTTATAGGTCACTTTCCTGTCAGCTGTAGGATTTCTGGCCCTAATCATAAGAGTCAACACAGACTTCCGAATAAAAACTTCCAACATGATAGAGATAATTCTGAGCCGGACAAAAGATACATATGACCATGATTTGCTTCCTTTCTTACATTAAAAATGCCAGGATATTTCCCTAATAATTCCTTGTCGTTAATAGTGCTGATTTCTCCTGTCACAAACAACAAGGAAAAGATATTTCTTTAGCAAGATCTTGAGTCTCACTAAGTTCAAGACAGCAAGAAGTTTAAAGGAACTATATTTTTAAACATATAATTTTGTTATAATGCCGTGTTTCTGCTCTGTGCAAACTCAAAAGATTATTTACCTCTCCTATCAGTTTTTGCTTTTCAGCACACACAGGTTTCTTTTTCCCTTCTTCTATCTTCATTTAGAATTAAAATTGAAAAAAATGTCTTTCTTTTGTTACTGGTTTTGTTTGATGTGAAGGTACTTGAAAAATATCAGACTGTCCTTGGGAATATGGCCCAGACAAACTGGCTCATAGCTCTGTTCTGGTGTAAAGTTACACAAAGAGAGCTGAGGGTGTGGAGCAGGTTTGGAGAGGACTTTTGTTCCAGTGTTTGGACTGAAAACCAAAAACATCTTAGGTCAGCTTGAAACAAACAAATAAACAAAGAAACTCCTTTTTTTCCCAGACAAGCAAAAAACTGGTGTAAGATACTAAAAAAAGCAATCCAGAACCTTCCCCTACACACATCAAAGAGGCATTTTAAACTTGTTTTTAGAAATAAAAGGACAAGAAATCTGAAGATGAAAACCAGATGCCCATAAACCAAATCAAGAAGGTGGCCCACCTCTCCCTACTGTAAATAAAAGTCAAGTTTTGCCACCTTCGCTGGTCAGTTATACTACATTCTCATTTTCAGCTTCAGATGGCTTTTTAGGGTGCAATTTCCTGTGTCCACTGGCAAAACTGCATGACTGCTACAGATTGCCTCTGAAATATGGATTGTCCAAATATTGTGTTGCTCACCAAGAACAGTAAAAATTTTTATTTCATTCCTTTCTCTGAGCTAGAGAAACTTGAAGAGAGTTTGAGCAATTTTTCCTACTTTCAGTGCCCTAATCACCATGACTCTATCTAAGGGGTAATAGACCTTCATTAGTGTATCTTTTTTTATGTACATGTTGGACAGCAGACAGAAAGAGAGACTATGAAGGGGAAAAGTAGAAAAGTGCTATTCAGTTCTGACAATTTAGAAAAAGGAATCTGCCAGCAAACTTGCATTAGGATTTGTTCATTTAAAAAAAGTCAGTGAAGTGAGTTTTCTTTTTTCACGTGTTCCCTGTAGTGTGGCTTTAGGTTTGGAGTTGGGCAATACACCTTAGGTTGCGATATATGTTCCCTCCTATCAACAGCATCTCTAGGGCACTGAGGAAACTCATCTTCTGCCGATGCTCTGATGATTGTTTTGCATGACTCCTGAAAACAGTCAATCTCAAGGCCCTTAGTCACAAGTGGAAGAATTCAGTGGAAAATTTACAGGTTTGACTTACAGTCAATATTTTTTTAAAAAAATCTAATTAATGTTTGAATACAGAGGTTCATACTTTTTTTGTTTTAAAAGCATGTTGAGAACAAACAAGAAAATAAATTTATACATTGAAATAAACCATACAGAAGTTTTTATACTGAGCTATAAAGACATTTTATGTTTATTCTATAAATTCTGTAATAAGAATTCCATAAAACAAAGCCAAATACCGGTTTAAGGAAAGATACTGCTTCCATATGACAGTGTTATGTTGGTGCTAAACCCAGGTGTTCTGACACAACATCAAACAACCCTGCTAACTGCTCTGTATACCCTTTCTTGTAAGTTGGATAATTTCTGAAAAGACTTGCAGTATCAGGACCCTTGCATGAAAGTGCTAATTGTCAAATCAACATTAATTTACATCCATAGGCTTTAAAAAAAAATTCATATAAAAGCTTAAAAGTTAGACTAAGAAATATTAGAAATAATTAGAAAAATATTAGCCAGCTCTTTATGTTTTAACCAAATCATTGGATAACATTAGTACAAACAAAATGAACCAATTTCTTCAATGGACAGTTTGCTAAGCTTAGTGCTCACCACCCTCACTGTTATAAAGCAACTAATACATATATCTGGAAAATTTTTGATAGATCTCTACCTCCTGGCTAGTAAATGTGGTCAGAATAACTGAAGAAAAATATTACATACTACAAAATAGCTAAGTTTCGACAGTAGCAAAACAGTGCAGTGTGAACTAACACTAGGCAATGTTTACGCTACTGATTTTTGCCAGCAGACCCGAGTTTCTCAGGGACAGGGAGGGCAGCGGGCCTTAATTTAGCAGGTGCCTGTTAAAAACTTTAATTCAGGCTCATTTATGCTGACTAAATTTTGTGCTTTTACTGGGGTAGTTTCTTTCACTTACAGAATGCAGTTTAACTCTACCAAATCATAACTTTTCAAAATGTGTTTATACTGACAAGAGAAGTTGTTGTAACATGTATTCTTACTAAATACTTGTTTGGAAAAAGAGATTCATCTTGTATATGAAGAGGAACCATGTTAAAAATAAGACCTGAAAGTTGTCTATAATTTTTATTTGAAGCTACCCCTGCTGAGAGCCAATGCTAATTTTGATGTTCTGCTTCAGTGTCTAGCATCAGAAATGCTGACAAGAAACCTGAGCTGATGTACGTTTATCTGGTCCCTGCACACATAAGATAGATTGATTTATAAATCACAATTGTAAGTGCTTGGCACTGTAATTTTGGTACTTCTTGAAACTTGACAGACCAGGAGGAAACATCAGATTCAAATATTCAAACAGAATAAAATTCCACATAAATAAGTGACAGAAATTTAAGCAAAGTTTATTCAGGAGAAGGGTTTGACCACACAGGCACTTGAACATAACAATAGATACTTGTTTATTTGAAGAGATTTATCTAAAGCTTTGGCTTTAGTAATCACCAAAAGAAAATCCTGATAGCCATCAAAGACCATAAGGAAAAAAAAAATAATGCAGAACATGGATGTTGTATATTTGTATTCAGTTTCCTCTGGAAAATCACATTAGATATGAAAGTTTTTTAAATAAAAGGCAGGATTTAGCAATGTTGACTCAAGCTTTATTAATTCATTAAGTGGTAATTTCAAACAAGACTTCACAGACTCTTATTAAAATATAGTAAGAGTAACAGGCAATTCAACAAGAACAAGAGAGACTTAATTTCTCTATCCAAGAAACACTACATATGATGTATATTCTGTAAAATATCTTCACCAGTTAATAGACCAAGCACTTACAAAGATGCCCTATGGAAAATATCCATGCAACATGGAAATATCCCTGGAAATGTGTCATCACCTAAAATAATTATCTACAGTGACTGAATTATTTGCCAGTGGAGCTGTATGATCAACGTTCATTCCAAGTTCTAAGCACGTTGAAAAATAACATATTATTTACCAGTCTTCATAATAATAAACTGCCTCTTGAAACTGCGAGAAGGTCCCAGCTCATAAAGTAGGACATCACTGTGATTTCTAGCTACATCCATCTCCAAGGCAAGGAGGCAAGAATAACTGAGTGCTCCCTGAGGTTGAAGAAAGACCCTTCTGTTCTGATCGTCCCTCCACGGTGAGGCATCAGCAGGGAAAAGCATGGTATTTACTGACCTGCATTCTGAGGCCCTCATTCACAGAAGCAGTTTTACTTGGAAAATCCCTTAAAAGTATGGGTTTACTTTCAGGAATATGCTCTAACTTAAAACCTGTTGCCACTTACAGGTATTACTTGTATGTATGCTACTATATTAAACCAGAGTTAAACATCGAAACCATCCAGGCCTTATAGATACAATCTCTCTGCAGCCAGCATTAAAATCTTTCTTTCTTCTACCTAGCTGCTCTCTGGTGAGAGCAGACAGACTCAGTTTCTGTTCTGCAACATGAAAAGGCTAAATTCCCCACTAATACTTTCACAATGGGCATTTGATTGAACATTACTCACCAGCCTTGCCAATGACACCCATTGAACACATATATGATCAATGTTAGGATCCTAGTGCAGATCCCTACAAATACCCAGAGAAAAATGGAGAAGGAAGAAAAATTATACCATCTTCCATAGTTTCGTTGATTGATGGTATCCAAGTAACAAAATAATATACCACCTTACTGTCTTTCTAGGTAAGATTACCATGCTAACAGTCTGAAAGAAATTTCCAAGACTGCGGAAAAAAAATTTACTGGATGGGAACATTTGGCAGAGTCTTTGATATTAGCAGAAGAATGGCAGGAGAGAACAACCAGAAGAAACTGCCCAGGGAAGCAAAAATGCTCTAAAAACATGTTTTCTGAAAGCAGCAGCTTGAGAAGTTTTCAGAGACAGAGGCAAAAACTGAGATGCTGTAGACAGAGAATGGAGGAAAGGACAACAGATATATTCTGCAGGTAAAAGGCAAGTAATTAGTATCGAGAATATTCAAGTTAATCTAAGTTTGTTGTTTTTTCTTTAAATCTAGTGAACGTCATTAGCCTGTTTTAGTTTTTTTGGCAATTGGCTCAGCAAGAAAGAAATTCCCTACTTTCTGCCTTTTGTATCCAGAGAATTTCTATTTCTGGTTCTTTCTGATTCAGTTTATATCAAGGTCACTTTCTCAGAAGCATAATGTTGAATTCCTAATGTTAAGTGGAAAGGCTAATGATTTCATTAATTTATTAGCAATGACTTAATCCCCTTTTAAAGTTGGAAATATGTTTTTAAATACTGAAAGTACTGATTGGTAGGACTGGTAGAAAATAAAACATGGCCCTGTTGCAACAGGTATTTTGCAAGAGAATCACTACTGATTTTATTCTATGTCCTAAATGCAAAGGAGCTTGGAGACAAAAGCAAGCTATTTCCCATAAGTATAATTTATAAGGAGAATCTCTATTCAGCATGAGGTAGAGAATATCTAAATAAAACATCAGTTCAACAAGTTTTTTCAGCCACATCTTATTTCAATTTAAATTTTAGACAGATTTAAAATAACAGCTTGAACAGAAAGCAAATGTTTTCATCTGGGCACCAGTGAAAATTTTATGGTCCCCTTGGGTTTGCTAATAATGACAGCAGCTTTTTTTTTTTTCTTAACTGGATCAAAGCCAAGTTATATTTTTTTAAGAATTTTTTGTTGTTGTTCTGTAACAAAGATTTTCCCCAACTGGGAGAAAAAGTCCCCCCAAATTTTGTATACATTAGTGTCAAATTCAAGGGCGAATACACAAGATTAAATTGTTAGAGAGAAAGTAATAACACATGTAAAACCATCAAAACTAAACAGTAGTGCAGAAAGCACACAAGGTCATTCATCATGTTTTCCTTTGCAATTATATCCCTGTACCAAGCTACTATCCTCACAGCAAGCTGCAAATACAATTTCTAGTTATAAGGCGAACAAAGGTTCAAGATATAACGTGTTCTCAGCTGCACTATATGGGGAACTTTTTGGTCCTATTACAGCTCAGGAGTAAAACCCAGCTCTCAACTTCAGTGGATCTCTCATGGGCTTCAGAGGGAATTGTACCTGCTAATGCCAAAGCTTCCTATGGCCAGGGACATTACGCATGTCAGAGAAGCGGTTGTACCTATGAATCAAAAAACCCAGGGGAGCCTCAGCTGAATGTGTTGGGCAGGAAGAGCCTCTGTTGGAAAGTTCTTAAAGTGAAACATTTAAACAGCCAAATCATAATGCTTACCACATTCTCCAATGGTAACTAAGATAATAAAATAACTTTTTTTAAAATAATCATCCAACCTTTTTCTTGTGCCAATATCCTTTCAGCATTTTTGTTTAATAAAATTAGATTTGCTTGTTTGAGCACAATTTACTTTTATGGAAGCAAATTATATATTATGTCATATCTAGGCAGTTGATAAGATACCTGTCTGCATCAAAATGGCTCTCTACAGTAGCTTTTTGCAGAAGAGCAAATATCTCCTACCGTTGGAAAAGACATCACTGCCTTCGAGTTTCCCATAATCCAGCCCTACATGCAGATCAGAGTCACAGCTGTGCTGGTAGTGCTTCTGGTTACAGGTGAACTGCTGTCACAGGAGTCTGGCAGTGTTCAGGGAAGTCTCCTGCAGCTATGTTTAATTCCATGGTCACCATGGTCAGAGTATAATTCCACAATATGATTTCTCCAGCAACAGAGCTCCTATAAGCATTTTCCAAGTCATGCTCTTTAATTCTCCATCTTCAGATGCTCATTTCCTTCTCCTGCCCTACAACTTTCTACTTCTTCTCTGTGATGAAGTAATGGCACATAACACAATACTAAAGCAGCAAGACTGTCACATTCACGTATGACTGAAACAATGCAAAAATGACAGCTATGTGTGAGTGCAACCGTGAGGTGCCTCAGAAGCATTCAGAAATCAAAACCTATCACAAATCCAATTTAGGCAAGCAACAGTTTTCGAGCCTTCCATAAAGCACCACTACAGGTAGAAGGCCAGTGGCCATGGATTACGCTCACACACTCCACACAGAGACAGCCAACGCTGTGGATAGCACACAGCAGCCTGCACTAGGTGTCCTGGTTTTGGCTGGGAGAGAATTAATTTTCTTCCCAGTAGCTGCTCTAGTGCTGTGGTTTGGGTTTAGGATGAGAATAATGTCGATAACACAGTGATGTTTTAGTTGTTGTTTAGTAGTGCTTACGCTATTCAAGGACTTTGCAGCTTCTCATGCCCTGCCAGTGAGAAGCTGGGAGTGGGCACAGCCAGGACAGCTGACCCCATGTTGTTAACCCGGCATGCAGCTCAACACCACACAGCCACTTGCTCACCCTCCCCCCCCTGTAGGGGATAGCGGTCAGAAGATCACGCGATGTAAGGGAAAGAGCAGGGGCCTCCCCCTTTGACATGTGTATTCCTACCCCTCGTGACGTATAGCTTATGGGCGGTAATGAAAGGCAGCGGAGTATATATTGCTATGCAACCTATTAATAAACGCCATTTGCAGCATCCTCATATTGGTGTCAGTGCTCATTGGCCCCGAGGCGGGGTGTTGGGCCTCCGTGCTACCTCAGCCGAAGGTGGTCTGTTGCAAGAGACGCAACACCGCCCCCTGCCCTGCGGTGGGATGGAGGAGAGAATAGGANATTATTTTTATTATTAATAGTAATAATAATAATTATTACTACTACTACTACTACTATTTTACTTTATTTCAATTATTAAACTTCTTATCTCAACCCATGAGTTTTCTCACTTTTATTCTTCCAATTCTCTCCCCCATTCCACCGGGGCAGGCGGGGCAGGTGAGCAGCTGTGTGGTGCTTGGTTGCTGGCTGGGGTTAAACCGCAACACTAGGTTACTATCCTCAGTGAGCATTTACAAGCAAGGGAGCATATTCTCTTTAGGTTGTTTCTCTTCCATGCCTGTCACTTCGAGGACTTCTGCCTACCAGCTCATGACACTGCCACCATCCATTTTAATTTTTATTCTTTGTCATGAAAAGAGGTCTTCATAATCTTTTAATAATTGAATATAAATGGCTTTACCAGCTTAAGCTTCTCATAATAGAGTCTTCACTTGAAACTTGCCATCTCTGTACCTCAGAGAAATACAGCCAAATTTATCAGACAAAATTAGGTGAAGAGCTATTGCAGTTTTATTTCTGGTGATGAAGCATGAGCCATGAGAAGTTACAGAGTATATCACAGTGGCTCAAAGACATGCAGGCAGGCATGAAAAGAAATCTTTTACAGTGGAAATAAGGTTTAACAGCAGTTTTTCATTCTGAATAGAGAGTTCAATGGCAAAAACATCCTTTTATCATAAAATATAAGAAGATCAGGACCTAAGCACAACATAGCAGGGATATTTCTAGCTGAAATGACTAGGAAATGGAGAGGAGACTCCTGTGGCATTGATATTCCTAAAGTTATTTATTTTAATCAGTAATGCAATAAAAGTATTTTAATTTTTTTTTCCTGACTGAACTGCAATAAATAAAAACTGTGATCTTAGATCATATTTATTTCTCCTACAGGAGACTTCACTTCCAGCCTAACAGCTCATGGAAGAAATTAATACAATTTTTGTAAAATGCTACCCCTAGCAAGGGTATTTGCATGGGCTGAATCCAATAAAAACATATGGCTGTCTAAGCAGTGATATATTTGAGCAGCTGCATAGTGCATTTGGATATGTTTGATCATGGACTTTAAGGATGTTATGGCAAAGCATCAGTTAAATACAGTGACTTCATCTCAATCTCTGCCAATTTATCACTTCCACAACCTTTATGAGAAAGTTTTGTGATTTGACATCTGCTAAGTAGTTACAGTCCACTGGCCAATGGAACTCAATGTCTCAGCTCTGAAATGATGCAAGAAATGCTCCAGCTTCAGACCAGAGAAATGAATGTAAACTCATATCCCCAAAATACTCCTAGAACAGAATAATGACTTAATATGAAAATTAATGAAAGATGATAAAGAAAAGCTCATTAAACTGACCTACCCAACCCATCAGCCCCTCAACATGTGGAGCAATATCCCTCAATGGGTGGGATTGATAGATCCATAAAATAAGTATTTTTTATAGCTCTCAATAAAATTTCTTTAGAGTAAGTTCCAAAAATAAGTAGGCAGGCAGAATCAGGCACTAGACTAAAGGATAAACTCTATAATAGTATAATAACTTATATGGTTTGTAAAAAAACAAACAAACTACTGGCTTGTCATACGACTCTGTTAGTTCTACAATATTTTTGAGAGTTAGTTATCTAGGTCTATTGATCTGGGGGGTAGTGGCAGAAACAGATGCTCTTTCATTCCCCCCCTCTACTGCAGGAGGAGAATTTTCTAATTATTTTATAATGTAATTCTATTCTATAAATTTATGATAGCTGCAACTTAGTTCCAAATACAGAATAGAAATATCTATTGACTATTTCTACCTGTTTTGCATTGATGGACCATGGTTTTACCCTCTGCATCTAGAAATGGAATTCCTGTTTTTGTTCTTTGTGTTTTAAACATCTTCTGACTGTCTTAGTATTAATCTGTCTTTAAGTTTGTTGTTAGTCAGACCCGTTTTTAAAATTTTAAGTTATATTCATTGCCATTAATCATTTGAATTCTTCAGGAAATCTGTTTTATTTTGTGTTCTATTTTGTAACACCATTCTAACACTTTCTTACCATCAAGCTATATTCTGCCCAGCATAACTTCTTTATGTTTATGAAATCATGTCTTTTTTTAGTACCCAGTAATCAGCTGCCAGTTTCCATGAACAGCTCCTCTTCTGAATTTATGGTCCCTGCCACTTAGAGCAACATGGCATTAAATTTTGGTAAATTGGTCCTTTTAAAGTTCCAAATATATACACTGATCTGTATGAAATGCAGTCACTAGTACCTGGTCAACTACTACTTTTAAGTTAGTGATTAACTCTCTTCCATCTTCCTGAGTGAGGTCAAGCATTTGGTAACACCCTGGTGGACATTGATTTTCTGTTCAGAGAAATTATTTCCAAGCATCTAAGGAAAATTGGCTTCTAGCCAGTAACAGGACCAGCGTGCATTACCCAAATTTAATTCACTCTACAGAGGGGCTAGCTGGAAATTTTCCAGGAGGAAAAAAAAAAAAGAAAGACTTTAAAAAACAACCAACGAACCAAAAAATCCCCAACAACTTTTCAGGACTGAAGTGGTTTACTCTGAAGACTTAGGGAACACTGGATTCAGGACAGGGCTTAAGTAAACCTTTGCCCAGCCTGCTCCTGGTCTCTGGTTCTTGGGCAGCCCACTCCTTCTTCCCTGCTTTCCTGCTTTTATTTTTTACAGGTCATTGCACTTGGGGCTACCTGTTGCAGAGCTAACATTGAGAGTGTGGAAAATCTAGGACCAGCCTGAATCTCTGTAGCTCTGGTGAGTAAGAATTCTTACTCGACAGTGGACATCCTGCCAATTCTCCTTAAGTGAAGTCACCCAGGACTTGAGGTGAAAGATTTTAGGACCTCCTTGTACTGCCCATTGAAAATGACTTTCAGAGGCAGAAACCAAACCAGTTTAATAGAGCAATTGCAGGACATAGCTGGATAGCCAGAGTGCATAACAGCTTTCCTTTAGGGAAGACCATGCATGCTCTGATGTTTGAAAAAAAAAAAAAAAAAAAGTTTTCTTGGAACTTCTTGCTAATTTCTACCAGAAATTTAAAAATTCCTGGCATCCATCTAGTTCAGTCTAAAACCATTTGAGCAAAATTTTAACGGACTAGAAAACCTGCTTTACTTCTCTAGACATGACTGCAAGATCTCAGATGCTTGTCTGTTTTTTTTTCCCTGGTTTAGGTGTCCATTCTTAAGTAGCAAAGCCAGGCACACGTGCTTTAAATCCCAATAGCTGATCAGCCTTTGTTTTCCTACAAAGCAAAACTCTGAGTTCTCAGATTGGCTTGCAGCCTCAAAGTCCAGAAGCTCTGCTGCTTGTTGTTCTGTCAGAGGCAGGTTTTAAGGATAGGTAAAATGTGGAAAATCTCTTTCCATAACATGGGTATGGATACCTTGTGATCACCTCTGGGTCTCAATTTTCTACTTCGTAACCTGATCACATGCCAGACTGACACAGTGAGGCATCACTGATAAAAAAGAATGGAATTCATTAGAGGTTTAAAGCTCCTTTCCTGTATAGAGTAGGAATAACCTAGACATTCCTGACTGGGAAAGATGACCATCTATTTCATGCAAGATGTAAAGAACACCTGAGTTGTATTAAACACTAATATTTAATTTAGAAGTGTTAGCAAGTGATTGCCAAAATAATCATATTCATGCTTATTACTTATAGAAAGTTAGTGCAAAAATAGTTATGTATAATTTCAAGATGGTAGGCACATTTTTCCCAAGTCATCTGCAATGACGAATTAATTCTTACATTTGTATATCCATAGCTGGGTAGTGAACAGAGATCTAAGTGTTTGATGAGATAAGTTGACATTGGAATCTGAGTCTTTACATATGCAATTCATTTATGTTGCCTCAAATTTTCGAGGGAGAATTATTCAGGGGGAAAAAAAACTGACCTCATTGAAGACTAACTGAAAAATATACTTTAGGCAATCAGTTTAGTTCCTTGGGAATACATAAGTGGAACCATAATGTTTAGATATTATTGTTCAGATGGCCTAGAATTACTGATCCAGCATGTAAGGCTTTACAATAAAGAGAAGAGTTATTGTCTGTCTGACCTAGAAGCAGAAGATCCTTTAAACTGAACAGAACTTTGAAAGTTCTCTTTTACCAAGTTACACAAACACAGATGATTTGGCTTCTGGTTAGTGAATGACAGCCAAATACTGTACTAAGGGACTTCAGTGTGGGGTGGAGTTAAAATATACCGAATACTGCTTTTGCACTGTAGTGGAGCTAGCTCTGCATGGGAAGATGGCCCTGGTGGATTCTGCAGGAAGAGATAAGATTTACTGGTATTGAAATTCTCTGAAGGATGTTACCATTATGCATCAGTTTTATGGTTGCTTTCACCTTTTGATCCATACTTCTTAAAAATATGATGGAAACATGTCAACAATTTCAATAACATTTTCATTTCTGAATGTCTTAAGGGAAGCCTTTTTTTATTCAAAACTAAGCACTATATTGACCACTGCACTTATTTAAGTTCATAATAATATGTCACACTTCTAGTACTCTACATTGCAATACCTAACTGTGGACAGATTTTTTTTAAGACTAGTTATGAGGTAGCTTTAGAAACGGAACTAAAAAAGAAAAAAAATTTTGTCAGGTTAAATGAGCAATGTGTCTCCCTGAAAAACAAAACACAACAGTCTCTGACTCCTCAGTGAAAATAATTTGCATTTTGCAAAACAAAATAAGATATTGAAAAAGCTTTGCCTCCTCCCAAGTATGCAGCTAACACCACTTCAAAAGCTGTATCAAGTGTCAGTACACCACATTAATAGGCTGCTTAAAAGGAGACATGGACGAGTTACAGTTCCTTGTGGTCTTCTCCTGTTAAAAAAAAAAAAAGCATGTCTTCAAAATTTTTGAGACTGTCTGGCAGAAATATATTTGAATTATTTATCCCTTTGTTCTGTCCTGCTATGAAGCCAAATACAATTTATTTAATGGCTCATAAGCCATTATTTGGCTAAGTTTTCAGTCATGGAAGTCATTTAATTTCTTGGGTGTTCTGTGTTACAACTAATTTACCTGTGAGATTCTTCAGTGATAATAAGAATAAAACCTGTTCATAGCTGTTAGTGACAGGCACTAAATGTAGGTCAGATCAGCAGCTGGGGTAGATTCCTATAGCTTAATTGATATAAACGGAGCTATATTACTGAGCAGCCACTGCTGAGCACTTTCTCATCCTTGAAGAATTGGACCTGACAGCACTCAGAAGGTGACCAAGTTAAGCTCATACCTAATGATCTCAAAATGGTTCCTGTTCTTCTACAGATCATTAAGTTATTGCAAAACCATTTAGCAAATACTTGCAAATGTTAAAGCTATGGGTTTTTTTCAAACAAGTGTTTGAAAAAAATTACAAAACACTGAAAACACAGATATTTAAATATCAGACTTTTAAACTTGTGTTGTTCCCCCCTTTAATACTAGCTACGATGAAATTAATAATGTTCATATTTCCCCTCTTCCCTTTGTCTTTTCAAAATGTCTCCATACTTTAAGCAGACAGTGGCAATGTTTCAAAAGTTGTTTTTTTTTTCTTTTTCCCATAATTATTTTTCTAAGCTCGACAAAGTTTTGAAAAGTTAGAATAAAAGGCAACATATACATGGATTCCCAGGTTACATACTTTCTTTTTTATTCCATAGCCAAATGAGGGAGAAAAGGGAAAACAAAATTCAAAACTGGAGATGTAGGGTTTTACAAAAAAAAAAAAAAAAAAACCAAAACCACAAAAAAATCCCAAACCCCTTTCTGTACATTTTGCTGTAGTTTCCCATAAAAAAAAAAACAGAACTGAAAGCAGTATTTATCAAGGGAGAAGATATTTCTGAAAAAAAGCCTATACTATTCCATGAGAAAAATGTGGTTACTTTTTTAACTAGATCTAATTTAGCCTGAAGTATTCCTTATCTATTCTTATCAGGAAAAGACTCCTGAGATGCTATGAGAACCAACTTCATCCACCAGCAGAACTGGAAATTATGACTATGTCAGTTCCAAGATGCAGTGCTAACCTGTGAAGAAGGCACTTGTCAGTTAGGTAGTTGATCAAACGGAGCAGCTGATCTCCTCACCACTTGAATTTCAGTTCTCACTTACTTAAACCAATGATAAGATCAAAGAAAACCAATTAATGTTTCCTTAATTGCAACAGAAAGCAATGTTTTCTTTCTAGTTGCACATAAAATATTCCCTATTTTAATTCTAAGGTCAGCATCTTTATGACTGCGGGCATGTCACCAAATATACTTCCTGAAATTGAAGCACCAGCCTCAGTTGCACTACTGGCAATTAAGAAAACACTCATCTTTTTGCTTGTAAACTGAATACAGCCCATCTGCCAGGCATTTGAATTCCAATGCTGAAAACCATTATGCCTTTTTTATGGGAATTCAATATAGAACTTCAGTTTGTGACCAGTCCACTCTGGAATGAAGTATTTATGCTGGGTTTTGTTCAAAAGAGAGAGCACAGAATTTTGAAAATCTGCCAGGACACCACATACAGATATATCACCTGCATGCCACTATGGATGCATTATTTTCTATTTGAAATTCGCAAGTACACCAAGTGTGTCCACACAAAAATTATATAGATCCTACCCAAAAGACCTTGTAACCTAGATAATTTTTGCTGTAAATAATTCCAGATTTGTCACTATATTATTAAAGCTGTGTTGAGGAAAAAAATGCAGTATCTGTAGTCATCAACTGAGTTGATAATAGAATTACCAAGAAAAGAAAGAGGCCATCCTATCTTTCCAGCCTAGGCCCAAATTGAAGCAATACTACACTGACTTTCTATCCAGAATTCTGTTGCTAAAAATGAGAACTGTATTAAAAGAGGATAGCACTTGCCCTCATTTGTACAGCAGATTTAAATTCAGAACCAGTCATTGCTACAGGGTATAGAGCTATCAGCATCTCTGGAACTGTTTATACAAAGAGAGGAAGAATAAGCTGTTATCCACCTCTTCTGTTCAAAAAACAAAAACAAAAGCAAAAACAAAAACAAAAAACAAACCCACTGCTGCTGTTGCTGTTGCTTGAAATGATGACATAAATGCCTAATAACATGCTTGCCTTCCCTGTAACAGATGTGGGGAAAATTGTATGTTTCCAAATGCCTGAGTGTGAGCTACAGAGGAGACCCGGCTGTCCAAGCAGACTGTCGTAAAGGAAACAGAAACTTTTGTCTGGGCAGTGCTTAACTCATCTCTACAAAGGAAAACAATAACATTCTCCACACAGAAATGGTGAGGTCTTCGCCAACCATTTCGAAGGATGGCAGCCAAACCCAGTGACAGAGATAGCTCTATATTTTCTGACAGAATGTTTTTCTAAACAAAAATGCCAATTCCTTAAAAATTAACTGCTTCCCAGGAATATGGAAATTCCAACAATATTCCTATGAAAACCAGACAGGTCTGATCATAAATGTACCTGGTTTCCTTCTAGCTTGCCAGATGAATTCCTCCACAATTCCTCTGGCAAATTGCTCGAGAGTCGAAAGGCTGAAAACCAGCTTCCAGACTGGGGGCTCCAGAACTGCTCAACAAATGGACTCTCTAATACCACAGGTGCTGAGAATGACCAGTGTTCCAACCCTTCCTGTACTGCTGCTGTTTTCCCAACATTGTGGGGAGCTTGTAAAAGCAGTTTAAAAAAATGCTATGATTTCTTCAAAAAAAAATTTTGGAACTTCTACTCCACCTGAAATGTCACCACCTCATTCCACAGTTCTACTTTAGAAGGATTTTATGTGCATGTGTGTATAATTTTTAGTTTTCCAGAAAACTGTGATTCTGGTTCTGAACAAACTTAGAATCCTAGATGATTCTCAAAATGACTGGGAGTGCCTAAAATATGTCTCCATACAGTGAAAACATCTTTAATTCATACATAAAAATATCTGATATCTAGCTATTGTAGAAATCCTTGGGCTTGGAAGACTTCAACTGCAGGGTCTCAGCATACTACAGACCTCAGAGAGATATAAAAGTTGCCTCCAAAATTTGTTCATGCTTCAATGCATTATAAATGCCTCTTGTTACTCAAAATAACAATATAACAGAGTTTTTTTGGCATAAATCCAGGTTGAAACTGCAATAAAATTTCAATGTTTGCATAATACTCTGTCAATTCTTGATAAGCGCATTAGTCAGGGATTCTTGACAATGTGTACGAACACAGAAATATGAGATTAATTCAATGCACATTTTATTTTTAATGACTGTCCAGCTATAAAGTTATTTTATATACACAATATATCATAGCCATTTTCTGCATAGATGATACTGTCCCTTTTGCTTCAGAAGAGTTACATAGTGCACTCTGTGGGATACAAATTGAATGTGCAGCAAGACAAAAATAAAAGGATCAATATTATTATTTCCCACAGATTTATGAGGATTTAAAAGTAATAGTTCTTTCAAAACTGGAACAGACTTTAATAGCTTAGAGCTAAATGCTTACATGTTATTTGAAACCTTGCTGGTTTGTGAATATTGAACCAATATAATTTTTGTATGTGTTTTTATCAATAATGTATAAATGCCTCGAGCAGCAGCTAGGTGCTTCTGATCAAGAAAAGTAAGACCATGAAATACATTTGAAATGGATTGGATGCTGAAGTACAAGGTTAGCTCTAAGTGTGATCTAAGCTTGGGAACATGCAACTATAGAAAATTGTCACAACGACTATTCGTTTTATATGTGATGCCATTAAAAATGTGGTAGCAAAGAGTCTAAAGATATTAAGATGAGAATGAAGGTTTTTGAATCCCATTGCTTCTCTGCTTAGAGAGGTAAGGACAAAACATTCAGACACTAGTCCTGAGAGAAACTTTCAGTGGTATGGTGATGAGAACTGCATCTGTAGTGATGACAGCAATACCTGCCTTCAGTTAGCATGCTTTATAAGATTAAATATTTCAATAAACCCCAAAAGACTCATAGCATTTTAAGCACTCCTGCACTTGGTCAAAACATAGAGGGACTAATTTACTGAACATTGGAAGTGGGAATGCCTGCCCTGGCCTAGATGCTTTGAGTATACCTGACTGCACAATACACTGCTATGGGAGACTACCTCAGCCATTTTGGTACCAGAAGGGTATCCTGGTGTTCCTGCCTGGCACATGCGTTTTTCATGCAGGCTAGTTACCTCTGACTGACTGCCCCACTGACATAGCTAGGTTGTTGCATTAAACTATGGGGCCAAATGCTTAGTGTCAAACTGACTGCTGTGGTATTTGTTCCAGTTTAAGACGAAATGGCTGGTGAAATTAAGTTCACTAACTTAATAACTATGACATTTTCCTAAGCATCTGATGCAAAAAAAGAACTAGGCAGGATCCTGCAAGTGCTGACCTGGAAATCACTGCTCAGCTGCTACCTGTGCCTGCAGTTATTGAAATGCTGTAGTAGGTTTGAGCTGCATTTACACTGCCATAGTGGAGTATCACACGCCCTTCTCCTACAGCCACCTGGTACATATCTATTACTTTTCTCTTGGACTCCACTCTGAGGGGAAGTACAGAGGTATCATGTCAAGGAAGTGCAGGTGCTAATGAGAAGACAACATGTGCTGGAGTCCTAAATATACAGAAACTGTCAACATGACCTGCTGCAATTTCTTTTTTTCCAGCCTGCCCAAACTTAATATGCCAGTGGGTCTTATAATGTGCTATGCCCCTTCGTGACCTGACTTCATGTCCCAGTGCAGCAGCATGCAACCAAAAGACATATCCACCAGGCTCCCTCCCCCTGCATGAACTGCATGCCACGACTGCCAGAGACCAGAATCCTGTCCAATAGGCTCCCAGTACTAGGGCCATGCCTGCATCTATAGGCTTTCTTTTAGGAGAATTTCCAAGTGGCAAAGTGAGGAGATATCAGCAGAGCTGGCACATGCAAGCTACTTCAACAGTGCTGGTTCAAGTCTAAAACTGAAAGCCACATACATACAGGGCATATAGGGCAAAGGATATAAGCCAGCAGTGGGGTACAGCCCACAATTTCCAAGAAGTCCTGTGGTAGAGATGAAGTTTCTCATCATCCATGATCCTTGGTGTTGGGACTAGAGTTCCACAGGCTAACAGCAGAGCCTGAAAGCCAGGGCTTTCTGGGTATTTCACCAGTGAAACAGAAGATATCTTTTTCCATGGGTAGAAAGCCACCTTCCCGCCACCCCACTCCTCAGAAACGAGTCACAAGAAAACTGATGGCCAAAAGCATCACAGCCCATGAGTCTGGATCCTGTGCTACTAACATGGGCCTTCCAGGAACTCCCTGAGCAATCCCACAGCCTTGCCAGTCTCTGCAGGGCTCAGCAGGCCCTGAGGATACACACATCCTTGAGCTCTTGCTGTTCTGGTCAGCCTACTGAAGGCAAGCACTGATCAGTTCAGGCCCAACTGAGGTGTATGCAAGGATCTCTACTACTGCTGCGGGACTATAGGATCAAGGGAAGGAAAGGATATATTCCTTACTTGTCATACAAAAGGATACTGATTTTCATAGATTACTGTTGTCCCTTATGAGGGAAGATAACTTCAACAAGAAAACTTCCTCACATAACTCTTTCATTTGACTAATACCTTTCTATGAGGGGCTTCCTCATACACTAATCACTTGGAAACCACATGTACTGAGGTTTCAAATTTGATCTTACAATTACTTTGGGTGTTTTGGGGTGGGTTTTAAAGAAGAAGAAAAAAAACAGAATAGGAATATCGTTATTACTCCCTCTGCCAGTTGGAGTGTGTTTTAGACAGTCAAATTTCAAATCAAAACCAAAACCTGTATCTACAAAAAAGTAAAAAAAGAATTCAGGCTGTATAGGTACAAATGCAACTTGAATCATGGAATATGGTATTTCACATCCCATATTACTGGGCTTTAATTGCAAACAACACAAGAATCATGCATGACAGGTTTCAGGCCAAAATGAACTATTAAAGACCAATATTTAAAACCCTAACAGCAAAATAATGTGTAATGGAAATTCTGACAGAGCTTTAGCTAGCCGATGAACTTTTTCTGCATACTCTTGCAGCTACACCCATTGGCCAGAATCGCTACTGGCCACACTCTGGTTGCCAAAATGATTATGTACTTGAGGAAGAATATGCCAATAATAACAGCTTGAGTAGGGCTAGAAACTATTAGTATGCCCTATCTGATGCTGAATGTACAAATGCTATTAAAAGACTAGTCAACTTAGGAAACAGCAAATATTCATCTTTTAAAGGTGCAATATCACACACATCCAAGTGAACTTTAAATTTAGCTTTCATTTCAGCAAGTTTTCCACTAAGGAGACTCAAGTTTGATGAGGTTAAGTTTTGTGAATGTGTATAGATAGCCACATATGCCTACCACATTTGTTTGTTTCTCCTCATGGGCTTTATCTTTTTCTACTCCAGAGACATCCCTTCCTGTGATTCATTGTCTGTGTTCTGTTCCAGAAAAATGCATGCCTCCCAAGACGCTTGGTTTCTAGCTTGCAAACCTCAGAACATCATATTTTATCAAATATAGATATAGAACAAAGAATTCTGAATGTTACAGCAGGGAAACTTACCAGGTATTTCTCATTAGCAGCTTTAGCAAGGTGGGGAATGAACATATGGTTTCTATTCAATATTTACTCTTACATGAGCACCTTCTAATACGACTTCCCTCTACCATATATTTGCCCCAATATTCTCGGTAAAGAAGTGCATTTAGGCTGTTTTGATTTCTATGTATTATTATATATTTTGCTTCATATTTTCAACTGAGAAAGCAATACAAAAAGAACAGTCTTTCCACTTAAGTTGTAAAATCAGATGGTTTGTGATTTTCTTTTTTTAGTTACAAGGAAACAATTAAAGTGAAACATAGACTGGCAGCTCACTGACTGGCTCATGTATAGACTGCATGTTTCACAACACAGAGGATTGAAAAGAGATTATTTTTAGACTCTCAGACAGAAGGTATAATAATGGAGGGGTCATGTTTCAACACTACTCTTGTGTACATCCTTCCAGAGAGATGTGCAACCATCACCTCTAATGCTTGCTCAACCTCCATGAACACAGCAGTGTCTTATCAACAACAGCTGCTGCAGAAAAAAGCCCAGAGACAGAGAACGGTTGTCTACTTCTACCTTTTGCAGATCTCCCTGTGAACTATTTACCTGCACTGGTGTCCAGGTGGGACACCACTCCAACAGTGCTGATTTCACAGCTGCACAGAGACTGCTGAGGAAAGTAGGACAGGACAGACTGTGTTGGTCTCTGCTTAGTGTTTGAGGTCATTTTTTGCTGCCTTTGCTTTTCTGTACTGGCAATGTAGTGTACAACTTCAACATGGGCTGAGGTTAGTGTTTTTATTAGCCTATTTATTGTCCACGGTAAGAAAATTTTAAAAGCCACTTGCTGTCAAACTTACCAAGGATAGTCTGCAATGACAGGCTGACTAGTGCCACTTAGATTTAGAATCTTTAAAGACAACATGTTTCAGGCATCATATTATGAACCATGACTATTTGCACAAGTGCTCCTAATAAAACTCTACCTCCAAATTCACAATAGCAGCTAATAAATTAGTAACATAACATTTACATTATTTTGGGGTCTTTTCTACAGAGCATTGTTCCTATAAACATAGTTGTAAGCCATTCTTACAGAGGCAAACATGAGAAAGAAAACAGGCACAAGTAATTATGAAGAAACATCTGAAAAAACTGCCAAATGCTATCACAGCCCAGCATGTCTGTGTGTGGGTGAAGGTAACAGAAAGTGAGGCGCTGCTGAAG
>VZTL01030199.1:0-21068 GCA_013400535.1 Scopus umbretta
GCTTGCCATGGGGCTTGCTTGCTCTAGTATGTGTTAGTGTCTAGCGCTCATTAGTGGCTGCTTTTTGCTTTTGTTGCTTGCTGTACTGCCATACTGCTTATCACCACACTCTGCTGTGCCTGGGAACATTTTGATAACAGCAAGGGCAATGCACCTGGGCTGACAGATGGCCAGGGCATCGCTGCTGTTTCTGTGCCGCTGTACTGGACAGGCTGGAACTCCAGTGTGAGCTCAAGTTGAAGGGACTGTGACCTGCGGATGAGTCCACATGGGAGCAGGACACCCCGAAGCATTTCTGGCCATGGATAAGCCCATGCCAGAGCAGGTACATCTCAAAGCGTGTGTGGCCGTGGTTATGTTTGTGCTGCAGCAGGTATATCTCTGAAGGGATTGTTGCCCATAGATAAGTCCACACTGGAGAAGGTACACCTCAAAGTATCTGTGGCTATGGATAAGTCCATGCTGCAGCAGGTGCATCTTGAAGCATCAGTGGCTGTGCATGAGGTCATGCTTGAGCACCTCAAAGTGTGTTGCCATGGATAAGTGCACAGCAGAGCAGGTACACCTGTGGAGGGATTATAGCCATGGGTAAGGCCATGCTGGAACAGATTTACTTCTGAAGGGACCGTGGCTGTGGGTAAGGCCATGCTGGAGCAGGTGTATCTCTGAAGGGATTGATGTCCATGGAGAAGACCATGCTGGAACAGGTACACCTGAAAGTGATTGTGGCTGTGGATAAGTTGCTGCCACAGCATGTATACCCCTGGAGAGACTGTGGCTCATGGATAAGGGTCCACTTGAAGCAGGTACCCCCTAAGGTACCGCAGTCTGTGGATAAGTCCAAGCCAGAGCAGGGGCAAGGGGAGGAGTTCGCTCTGGTATTAAACCCTATAACCCAGCCCAAAGTGACGAGGGGTGGAAATTGTAACAGAAATACCTTTAAATTGTTGCAACCCACGATCTGAGTTGCATGTTATAGGAATTACTATAGCAGGAATCACCTGAACTGATGGAGAACAAGCCTTACAAGAAGCAGTGCAAGTGCAACGGTGACCTGGTCTGAGCTGGCTTTGGTGCCCAGTAACTCCATGCAACACACCACCTCTACTGTTCTGAGTGACCATCGTAGCAGATGGAGCCCAAAGTCATGGACTAAATGAACTCAGTGGACATTTTGTGGACGTTTGTGGATATTTCACAGACATTTCACAAAGGTGGTTCACTGAATAAGGGAATGATATCTGTGTATTCTATCAAAGGATGGGAAGGGGGTTGGTGTTTAATGAGGATGAACTGGATAGTGTGAGACTGGAGCATGACAGAAATGGTATGGAATAAGGGGTGGGAATGTGCTGGTTGGGGCTGGGATAGAGCTCATTTTCTTTATAGTAGTTAGTATGGGGCTATGTTTTGAATCTGTGCTGGAAACAATGTTGATAGTAGTGGGATGTTTAGGTCTTGCTGAGCAGTGCTTACACAGAGTCAAAGCCTTTTCTGCTTCTCACCCCACCCCACCAGTGGGTAGGTACTGCCAATGGGAAATAGTGAATGGATTCCTTGTTTTGTTTTGCCTGTGTGCATGGCTTTTGCTTTACTTATTAAACTGTCTTTGTCTCAACCCATGAGTTTTCTCATGTTTACTCTTCTGACTCCCCCTTCCCACTGGAAGGGATTGAGAGAGCGGCTGTGTGGTATTTAGTTACTGGCTGGGGTTAAACCACAACACCATGGGTTTATCCTTCTCAGTGTTCACCTGGGATGTGTAATACCCAGTTTCAAATCTCTTTCTAATTTCTGCCTTCTCTGTTGTGACTAAGCACCAATATATTCCTGGATTTTAAATGTCTCTTCAGGCTGAGCTATTGCACTTCTGCCTGCATAAAAAAAATGCAGTCTTTAGTCCTAGGGCCATAGGAATAACAGCAGCTGGAGATGATTGCTGCAGGGCCCAGGCTGCTGCTCCTGAGCTCATCACTCCTTTTGGTTCATGCAGTTGGTGCTGAGCTCCTGTTGGACCTGCAGACAGAGAACAGACCTGCTGCAGTTTGCTTCTGGCAGTTGTCCAACACACACCTAATAACAGGGGTAAAAGAGGAGAC
This sequence comes from Scopus umbretta, assembly GCA_013400535.1. Taxonomy (NCBI): domain Eukaryota; kingdom Metazoa; phylum Chordata; class Aves; order Pelecaniformes; family Scopidae; genus Scopus; species Scopus umbretta. The sequence continues at coordinate 2,100 of VZTL01030199.1, forward strand.
CCTCATGCAATTTTACAGCTGGAAGGGAAGTCAGCGGTTCAAGACCCAGTTCTGAGCCCTCTGGGAACCCTTGTACCCCCATGGGATAAAGAGAAGTTAATGCCTCAAAGAGATCCCTTAGGATCTTACTTAAGTTACTTATATCAGTGTTCATAAGAGCCCAAAGTGCCTTTGTGCTTGCAGCTGGCATATGGAGGCATATGCATTAAGGTCTGAGGAGCAAGATATCTCTAAATTTATTTTTCACATAGATACTAGAGGAAAGCATTTCCCTACAGATGAAAGAACTCCATTCCAACAAAATTGGCTTGTTTCTAAATAACCTCTCTCTTCTGTTAAAGTTGTTGACTACTATATATACATTTCTTTGCTGAAGTAAGTCTCATCTATATGAGAAAAAAAAGGAACTGTGTTCCTGACTGAAAAGCACAAATAATGCTTCAAAACAAGCAGGTCCTGTAATAAGTCATACTTTTTATGATCTGTAGTTGTCTTACATTGAGCAAAGTTCAGATAAGAACTAGAAGAGAGGAGAGGAAAGAGGGTAAAGAAATAATATTTATCAAACTAATGTCACATTTTTTTTTTTGAGGAATCAAGATCCTTCTAGATATTGCCTATTTATCTCTTATTTTGATATTTCTGTAAATTCCTTATTGGCAACAATCTCAGTCATGATAATATTCAAGGGTTTCTCCACTAAATTTTACATCTTTCTTATACAATTCTGCCTATTGGCAATTTTTGGTGTTCCTGTTAGAGGAACGTCTTTGGCTGAGGTTTGTGGGGGACTCCCACAGAAAGAATAATTAATTAATTAAATAATTAATTCCACAGCTTGCTTCTTGCCTCAGAGATCTCTTACTTCAGCACCAGCTTCTTCAAGAATGTCATTGCATCATTATTTATGTGCCAACATGGGAAGCAAAAGTTGCAGGGACACAAGATTTTGCTTCCCATTTTGAATACAGGAAGACTCTGCACTCCAAAGTTGTTTTCTGTCTTTGGTGAAAATGTCACATGACATTTGATTCCTTAAATTCAACTTCACCTCCATGAAGAAGAGATCCCTGCAATGCTTGCAGAGGTTCTGCACTCTAAGCAGAGGGAATTGATTGTATTTTAAATCTTGCCATAAAGACTAGTACTAAGCAAAGAAGATCTTGTAAAGTATGGTGCATAATATGCTGTCTCTCTCAGCTGTGTAGCTTGAGAACGGTTTCATTATGTGTTATAAAGCTGGCTGGAGATTTTCAGCTGCTTTGGAGTCTGCTGTCAGTGCCTGGGTTTTCATCTGAAATTGGAACTCCACTAAATTCAAACAAATATCAGAACCCTACAAGCAATGGAGGACTTGCTAGCATAGCTGCATGTGTCACAAGCCATAGCTATATCTAGCACATACTGAGTTCTTTTTAAGCAAAAATGACAGAGGCCTCTAATTTTACAGGCAGATTGGTCTTGCTGACAACATCAGTTGGGGATTCACCTCCTCTTTTTCAGTTCATAATGCTGCAGAAGTTTGTTGCAGATTTAATACTTCGTAGGAGCGGTGAAGACAAACAAATGTATGCACCTTCCCTCTACCTAGGTCTCCTTAGGTCCTTGATTTCTCTTCCTCATTCTTCCTTTTTATTTGTTGAGAAGTAGTTTTGGCAAAATATTTATCTTTCTATTTGTTTCAATGGAGCTAAAAAGAAATCTGTATTTTTCTGCCCCTATATCCTTGCTTATTATGGGCAGATATAGGAGTAGGATGTGGTTCCTTGATAAATTCCCTGCAGCAGTTGTGATGCTGTGCTTGCTCCAGCCCCCACACTGCTGCAAGGAAACATGAGGCTGGCAGCAGTGGCTGGGCTGGTCCCTGCCAAGGCGAGCTGCTGCAGCCAGCAAGGTGGGTGCAGCAACAGTGGCACTGATGTGATGATGCTGGAGCCTGCAGGCAGATGGCAGGAAAGAGCGACTGAATGGGGTCAGGGATCCTCTCCAGGCCTGCCCGGCTGCAACGTGGGGGAAAGGAGATGGCAGAGAGCTAGTGCTGGGTCCCATGTAACCTACCCTACCATAGATGTGTCACTTGTCCACTCTTCATCCAACTCAATATCCTGTCATGTCTCAGTCTACTTTCCTGTGCCACAGCTCTGTCAGTTAGTGAAAAGCTTTGACCAGCTTCTAAGTCACATGTCAAATTAAGTTGCCATAAGATGAATTTGTGCCAAATTGTCTCTGTATTTAACTGGGAAGAGACCTTTGTCTTTACAACACACCTACTCCTAGATGCTTTTTATTCTTTCCTATGATTTATGCCAGTCTGGGGCCTCGCTGTGGGAGTAGCACTGTAGTTAACAGGTGAATAGAGTACCCCTGACTCCAGTCTGAATTCAATATGTTCATCTCTGGTACTGAATTTACTCACTTCTTGCTTCCTTTCTAAAACACCAAATTGGCAGTGGAATCTATTTTGTATTTCTCACTATACCTCATGTGTCAAAAAATAAAAAAAAAATACACTTTAGCAAGCCTGATATCTAGAAAAAAATTCACTTCATTCACACTTCTTTCCATTAACTTACATGCTTCATTACTGGTAATGATATTCCATGGTCTCCATCTAGATGCTGATCATATTTCAAAGATGAAACAAATCTTCTGAGCAAATCAAAGGATTTTCTCTTGGAAAGGTCTGTTGGTGACTGTGTGGGGCAGGACACGTCTTGCTGTGAAGACATATTTTCACTGCACTGAAGAGTGTCATAATTTAGACCCAGTCGGCAGTGAAGCACCAAACAGCTGCTCACTAGCCCTCCCCCCACCCTGGTGGGATGGGGGAGAGAATTGGAAAAAAAAAAGTGAAACCCATGGCTTGAGGTAAAGGCAGTTTGATAGGACAGCAGAGACAGAGAAAAAAAAAATAATAATAATACAAAAGATGTGATGCACAATGCAACTGCTCACCACCCACTGACTGATGCCCAGCCCATCCCCAAGCAGCAATCGCTGTCCCCGGCCAACTCCCCCCAGTTTCTATACTGAGCATGACGCCATATGGTATGGAATAGCCCTTTGGCCAGGTTGGGTCAGCTGTCCTGCCTGCATTCTCTCCCAGCTTCTTGCGCACCTGGCAGAGCATGGGAAGCTGAAAAGTCCTTGACTAGTGTCAGCGCTACTTAGCGACAACTAAAACATCAGTGTGTTATCAGCATTGTTCTCATACTAAATACAAAACTAGGAAGAAAACTAACTCTATCCCAGCTGAAACCAGGACAAAGAGGAGCAACGAGCTGTCCCCAAAATCCTGCCACCACCACAGAAAGAGAAATTAACTGAAAATTTTCTTAGCTCTAGTCACTGGTGGGCTACGCTATACTGTGTGTGGAATATACTGCTTGGAAGTTGTTTTTCCTTGGGAATCTTCACAGGGGAATTTGTTTTTCCTGGGGAATTCTCACAGGGACAGGAAAGAGCATTACACATCACACCCATATTTTTTCCTCCTTTCCCTATCCTCCTGCTGGATAGTCACCAGATAGAAGGAAGATGTTTCCATGGGGGCTTAGAAGAGGAATAGCATTGAAAGAGTAGCCAAAAACTACTGTGTTCAAACACAGCACCCTCTGTGGGAAGGTCTCTGATCAGGTCTAGAGAAGGGAAAGTGCTATCATAATTTCTGAAGGATGACATGGCTTGCCAAAGTGAAAGAAAAATATCTAAAATGAGGAGAGGAGAGAAGAGGAGAGGNCCTTTGGGGAATTAAATATGTAAAATGTCTGAACATGGATTCCCTCAGTAAGTAAATTGGAAATGCTGTTATTCATAAGTATGCAATCTTAAATCAACTGGTGCCTGAACCACATCCAGAACATAGGTACCAAAAATTAGTCTACTCTTCTCCCCTGTTCCCTGCAGCCCTTGCAGAATTAGCATGTAACATCTTTGTATTAAGAATTCAAGGGGAAAAAAATCTACTTGAAAAAAAAAAAACATAAAAGAGCAGAAGAGAGGGGAGAATGAGTACCAATTTTCTTTAGAAAAGAGACTATTCTCTTTTTCTTTCATTGGATACTATAAAAATTTACTAGCACTAAGCATCCTCTGTAGCGTACTGAAATCTTGCATCCTCCTGTGTACTTCTGAAGACCCATGGCTTGTTAGTCAGCTAACAGTGCTTTTTCAATGTCTCTATATAGCCTCCAGCCCTGCCTGAAGCCACAGCAGACAATTCTTTTGACATTGCTTCTTGCCAGCTTCCCTTGCTCTGTCTGTGTTTTAAATGAAGCTCCCAATTCTGATATATCCCATTCTGAATAATACAGGATATGGGAGGCTGCTGCCTGGTGCTCAGTTAGCCAAATAATGACCTGCAAAATGGGTGTATGTAGATAAAAACTGGTTGCACAGAAAAGACCTCTCTTATCTTTCTTATGAAATTATATTTAGAAAACTGACAAGATCTAAGATTTCTTCTTCCATCAGAGTGAAGAAGCTTTCCACAGTCAGGATCCCCTGCTTCCAATCAGGACAATATTTAAAAATATTCTTCTGATTTTGTACTATACACTGGGTATGTTTCAGGCAAGTTTTCACATCTATCTTGAATGTCTGTCAACACTGAACATGTAATATCTTTATTACATATTCTTCTGACATGTAAGGAAAGATTGCCTATTTCCAAGGTTGATTTCAGGATAGGAATAGTGATCAGTCTTGGAGACTCCCTCTGCTTCTGTGTCAGACGGTGTGACTGCAGGGATCTTCTGCTCCCCAAAGAAGCCACCAACCAAGGAGATCCTCTGTGACATTGAGCTGCTGCATTATAAATAACTGGAAGTACTCACTTTTAAGATTCTCCAGTACTATTTGACCTCATGGGTTTGCATGAGTTGTTTGCATGCTATTCTCCCAGTCCAGTCCGAAGATCATGGCCAAAGTTTTGCAGTGTTAAAGATTCATCCTTCATCTTCTCACAAAAGTAAAGGAAGTGCAGACACATGTAGTCGTCTCCTTTCATGAACTACATAAGCTGTTCCAACATAGTCACCTCTCCGGCACTGCTTGCTGTATGGTAACGAGTCTACTAGTTATATTAACAGGAGCAACTGTGTTTTCACTGGTGCTGCACAGGTTTTTCAGAGGTAAAATATCTGGGACCCAATCCAAATCTTTTGAAGAGCTTGAGAAGACCTTGTTGGACAAGTGATAGAATTTGGATCAGGCCCCACATTACAATGTGTATGTCTTACATATGAGCTGCAAACACTTATCACTATTTTCAAGGGTAAGCTTGAAACAGGTCATTAATGCAGTGATTGATGGAAGTGAATTGCTTTGAAAACAGCAGACTGGGATAAGTATGGCAGGTCACAGCAAGACCAAGAAGCAAAGTTCTCAGTAAGAATCTCCTTACTGGAAAGAGAAAAAGGCTGGGGGAGAAAAAAACCTTGCCTGTTAATATTTAAGCATTATTTCTTGTGACAGAAAAGTGTGGCACATAGCTGAAGGAACTTATAAAGACTGATAAAATAATAGAAAGTTATGGAGATTTCTATCAGTGACTTCCTTTTCTCTCATGGTACTTACTAAGATGCATGACTACCTTGAAGTAATCCTGCTAATCTGGGTGTGTTGAGTAAGGTAATATTCATTATGCAGTAATATTTATATGCTAAGGAAATGCAAACATTCAGGGAAAAATACAAAATTTGAGTTATGTCCTCCAGAGGAAATTTGTAAGAGGCAACATGTTGGTTCGTGTAAATTTCTTACCACAGGAGGTAGGATCCTTAAAACTGCTTTTCTTCCCTAAAACAGATGAGTGAATGACAGATTTCATTCTTGGTTTGATACCATACAAACCAGTTGGAGAACTCTCTAAGACTCATTTTGGAGTTTTAGGAAGCAGGCATTCTTTATTACAGCGCCGGATGCACGGGGGATCACTCCTACCAAACATGCATACCTTCCAAAAGCTCTTGCAGATATTTATACATGGAAGTTAACATACCACACCTATCTAATACATAACCATCAAACTGACTAAGCATCCTCTTCTTCCATTGGTCAGTATCTTCTCCGCATCTTCTTAAAGTCACAGTGTGATTTTAATTCACTGTGCATGCTCAAAAGGCATGGGAGGGCAGGGGTGTGTAGACCTTCTGTCCCTTAATTGAGCCGGTGATCGCAATCTCCCCCTGCCAGAATTACCTTTCCCCTCTTACTGTGTTTCTACTATTGTCCATTCTTTCAGTATCTTTTGGGGTAGGGTGTTCCCATTTATCACTGGTGACTTCATACTTGCAACTTTCCTTATCTTCACACCTTTCTTTGTAGTAGGATGGTTCCATTGTCAGTCCTTGAAATCCTACTGATCTGTGTTCTCTACGGATGTGCTCCTTAATGAGGTGTGTTTGTGCCATCTTATCTACGTTCACAAGTAATTCAAACTTGACTATGTCATTGTTTCACAGGAGGGGAGTCATTTGCTTTCCCAGTGGGGTATCAGGTTTGTGGTAGTCCTCTAACCAAGTGACTGAAGTGCTGTAGTTTGTAGCATCTAACATTTGGTGAAGAGGAAAAGGATATGATTCAAATGTTCCTGCTTGGGATGAAGATATTCCTTATATAATATTCCAGCAATCTGGAAGATACACGAAGGCTTAGCTGATGCTAGCAGTAAAATCAAGTGAATTCAAATTAGATATGCTCATTGCTGCTCAAAGACACTGCTTAGTAGTGTCATGCTGTTATGGTTGGGAAAAAGAGAGGACTCTGTTGCATAGAGCTCAAAGATTTTTCTTTTCAGTCCGCTGAATTTCAATGACTTTCCCAGCCAGGGAAAGGATCCTTGACTTCCAAAGTTAAATCTGTAAACAGAAACTTGAACTCCAGATAAATTGAACTCCAAAGTCTTTTCTGTCAGCTGCATACAATTGTCTTATGGAACGTATAACACATTTTAGACAGAAGCCTTAATGTGTCCATGGAGCCAAGACAGACTAATTAATTTATAATGCATTCCTGAGAGGGGAAGTTTTGTTACAAAACTTATTGCCAGGAACTTGAAAATGTAAATATAGCTCCTTATCTGTTTATAAAGAACTTGAAAAAAATATAGGCTATAAGGCATTGCTAGAGTGAAGTAGAAGTCAGTAAAGCAGAATCTGAAGGGCAAGCAAATCAAATACTCTTTCCTGATGATGTAGTTTGTGACATACTTGATACATGACATGAAAACACTTCATTAATATTTTTACTTTTTTTAAAGCAAAACTAATATACGGTGATCCTATTGTAACAACAAATTTCCTATTAGAAAAGACTTCTATAACAATAATAATTAAAGCCATGAGCTTAGTCAGAAATAAAACCCATGTTTTATTTGCCATTTCATCTTGTAGGCACCCTGTTTAGCTGCTGCTCCCATTTTAATGATCAGGTACTACATATTACCTTCAAATCAATGAGAATTGTTTTCAGCACTGCCATTGATTTTACATATTTCAGATTCATATAATTTTATATTGAAAACTGTAGTTAAAATATGCTGAAGAATGGCTACATTTCTTACAAACAATAATGCACAGTGGAGATGTTAAAGAAATTTCATGGCTGTTAAAGCTGCCTAGGTAATTTCAGATGAAATTCCTTTGATTGACAGCATATTTTTGCTAAATCTGAAACCGGAAATATTCCAGTCAGCCAAGTACTAAGGGAGAAACTGGAGAAAAGAAAAATGTGAGAGGCCATTCTGTGTATTAACTCTGTTCCTGTACATAGATAGAAAAAGTTTTAGTCTTTCACCGATGATGTGATAGGAATACTTCCAGTGAAGCAAAACTGCAATGGATAAGGGCATCCCTTGTTTTGAAATGCTTATTTGAGGCATTTTGGTTTGAAAAACTTTCATCAAATTCAAGATCTCTTTTTTTGTATCTAAATTTTTTTCAAATTCCAGAAGAAGCCTGTGTGCATTCTTGCTGGCATGGCCTTGGCCAGGGGCAGTCCGCATAAAGTTGTCTATGAACCCTGGGTTTTATTTTGGGCATTTGTGCTCAGTTATCTCAAATAAGAGTGCTCCATACTAGGAATTAATTAGTTCTTCCTCACACAGCTCTGTGCCTTGTACAATTGCACGTATAGAAAAGTGGAGCCCTCATACCATATATATAAACTCAATTCTGCGTTTGTGAAAATGTTTTTAGAGTATTGCTTTTTGGGCCAACACAAAGCACAAACCCAGATCAGAAATACCAGATGTTGCTGCCCAGAACTGTTGTTCAATTATTCATTGTGGATGTCATGACTTCTTGGCAGTGTTTGGGGAACCACAAATGAACAGTGCAGTTGGTTTCTTATACATTTAATTCAGTTATCCAAACTGCTGTTACCAGAACTCTCTAGGTATAAACTGGAAACTAATTTACTGGTGTGAGCTGAGTGTGGAAATCGCACATGGGCAGAAATGTCTGCATGCCTGACCTGGCATGCAGAGTGCCACTTGGACCACCACTGTGACCAACACTCCTTGAGAAGACATATTCTCATTCTTGCTTCCTTGTAGGCATCATGAGTGCTGGCACAGTTAAACTACTCGTCCATCCAGGCAGTACCCAGACAAAAAGTTATTTATAAAATGTGTGTGTATTTGTAAAAATGCCCATAAGCCTTTGCATCCCTCTGTGTCTCTGCTTAAGGAACACTATGGTCCTGAAGTATAGAAAGGCCACCAGAGTTTTTCTGAAAAAATGTAATCCATTTATTTTTGGCAAGATTTTCCCTTGTTCCTGTTACTAAGCATTTGTACAAATAGTCATGCTGATTTCACTAAAGCTACTCACTGGATTATGTACTTCTTAGTTCAACCACATGTTTTATAATAAAGTCCTTACATACCAGGAGTTTCCTAAAATGATTAATGTAGTGAAGAGTTTTCTTCCTGTCTTCCTAATGGACCTCTAACACAAACTCTAGTACACAGAACGTTTGACTTCAGTTTTTATGGCTGTGAGTCAAAGTCAAGTACTCCTGTCTTTGAAAAGCTCTCTGCTTAAAGGATGAGTTTGATCTGTCAAGGACAGTTTGGGAGCAGACGGCATGTCTAGTTGTGAAAGGGATGTGCAGTGTCTGCTGAGAGTTTTGTGCTGTTTTACTTAGAATCTTATGATATTGTTTGGTGGGGTTTTTTTTCATGGTTCTCCTGAAAACAGCTGCAAAAAGGGCTGCACCATGCCAACTCCTGTGCAGCCAACAGAAACTGCATGCAAATCTTAACATCTTCCAAGATATGGCCTTGCTGGTGACTAGCCCTTGGAAGCCAGCACTTTGCATGTGTTGTCTCTAAAGCAGCATTCTTTCTTTACACTCAATAAACAGTAGGAGAAAAGTAATAATTCCTTCCCCTTTCCAATGCTCTTTCTCCCTCCCCCTCCCACACCCCTTTCTGGCCTGCACAAGCAAATACAAGGTCATCTGCGGTATAGTTATTCTTACTATTTCCCAGACATTAGTGTTTCCTGTTCAGACTGATTGCTTTTGTTTTACATTCCAAGGTCTACTTTTTAAAGAGACGTGTTTTGTACTTTCATTCTATTCTTAGGCTACAGATTGTAGTGAATAGGAAATTAATTCAACCCTGGCATTTCTTCAGTTCCTTTACAGCTCCCAAACATACACAAACTGCTCACCGCCTGCTCACCATTTACTTTCTTCATGTATTACCCTATTTTTTGCATTACTTACTCAAAAAATATTTTAATATAAATAAACTATGATTTTTTTTGCAGCTTTCTTTGGTACAGCTCAAAACTCAACCCTCTGCTGATTCCTCTTGTTCTGACAGGACGCAAATGGTAATCCTGCAACCAAATGCAAGGCGCTGGGCTCACTTTCCAAGTACCAAAGATAATGTGTATTGTTCATAATGAGATTACAATCAAGGTCTGAAATTCCCTTGTCTCAGCAGCTCTGGGGGCTCACACTTTCAGAGGTGATTATATTTCCTACCAGTGAAGGATTTTTTAGCACTATTTCTGCAGACCTTGATAGATTTAGCTTTTAAATGAGGCATGGTACTGCTCTAATATTATGCTCTTTGGGTAGACTGTTTGTGTGCTCTGCAGACAGCTCACTGCATTTTAAAAGCACTATTATTTCCTGCTACAGAAAGCGTCTAAAACTGTATCAAGCAAGCATGTCCTTTTAAAGGTTTCAAGTTTAGTGTGGGCCTAACAAACATGTTGTAAGAGGCATAAATTGAGTAGATTTCAATTCTATGTGATCTTTTTTCAGGAGAGATATGTCCGTGTGTGCTCCAGGCGTCAACTTGTGCAATGAAAATTAAACTGCTAGAGGTCTTGATTATCGCTTACACATCTGCAGTGCACCAGGAGTGGAAATGGCACACCAAAAAAACCCCAAAACACAAGTTTTCTCACAGTCTATGAAGTACACCATCACTTTAAAGCTTTAAGTGGGTCATACATGGCCTAGCCTGACTTCTGGCATATATACATTTACCTGGGAATTTCTGCTTAATTTTAGACTTTTATTAATTTATGGCATATTTTAACACTGGACCTATTCTGAATTTTTATGGATGCCAAAAAGCAAATTTATCTCCTTTCTTCATATGCATGTTACTCTGAACACAGATACTTTTATAATAATTGTTATAATGAGAACACTTACTTTTCAAATAGATAGAGTTCATTACACGTGCTTCACAGAAACCTTTGTGAATCAGTAAATATCAAGAGTCATTATGTGGCCTTTTCACAAAGGCTCACATTTGCACCTAACAAAAGAGTGACTGATAAACACATACCCTTAAAGGCCATTACAGAAAATTTCTCAGCTGAGTAGAAAGTCTGTAAACACTAACCTTTTCCAAGGCCAGTGAAGACCTGGTCTAGATAATCCAGAGCTAGATCATCTTTAGTAAGTAAGTTTTTTTCCTCACATTGTGGAATTACCATATGAGTAGATGCATGGGCTTGGGTGGTACATGCGAACCCAAAAACTGTGATTGTCAGAACGCCAGCTTAGCTACAGCACTGACTGTGAAAGAGCCAAAGCCCACAGCCACCTCTGCTTAACATCTCACTATTAATAAGGTACCTGCTTGTGAAGCTGCTCGTGATCACATTTGTCTGACCACAGTGAAAAGTTGGCATCTTGCTCTTGCTAAAACTCTGCTGGGCTGCTGCTGGCTCAGGCCTGTCCTTGCAGGAGCACACTAACCTCTGCTGCTGGCAGTCCCTCCATGATTGTGATGGGTATTTGCTCTGTAGTCGGTACAGTCATGCAGGAAAAGACAGACCTGGGTGTAACCTCTTCCTCTGCTTCTGAGCTATAGCTCTTTAAAACGTGTCTCACTTCATGCCCAGACACCTGAGAAAGCATCCTAATACACCAGCTAGGCACCATATGTGTGGAATACAAAAGAGGGGAACACACCTCTTGGCTCCTTTCACTGAAGTGTCTGTCTGGCATAGAAATTTAGTATTTAAATGAGAACTGTGCTCTTTGTCTAACAGTAGTAAGCTTGCCAGCAGTAAATAAGAACCATGTCCTAGTCCTTGTTCTACTGAGTGTTTGCTTATCTCAGTATATACATTCCTTACATAAAATCTGTAAATAGTCAGTGGGACAGAAGTTCACACTGGGGAGTACTTCTTCTCTACTAAGAGCTTTTTCAAGAGTGGCTTCAGTGATTGCCTCAGGACAGGTTGTGCAATCAGTCAGAGAGTTAACGAGGTGATCCGGGTGGAAACTCACATCAAGAGGTGCAAAACATGTCAAAAACAGAGAATTAAGAGTACTGAAGAGCTCTGGGTAAAATGCTGTGATTTCTCAAATACATAATACAGAATTAACATGTATTTTTAGTAGGTACAGAGCAAAGAATAAAACATGGATTTTCCTCAGTTCAAGTTAAAAATTATTTCATTATAGAATCTTTAAATTATTCAAGATTTGGTTTAAATTCCTCTTTACTAATCTAAGAACTGTCTTTTGACCTAATAGTCTTTTGATCAAATGGCTAAGGAAAAATTTTCATTGACCTTATAGAAATCTCATTACTTCTTTTGTGAGCGGTGATGTTTCATGCCACAATAAAAAAATACGACCATAGCTGAAGACAGCCTAATATGGATCCATTAATAACAAAAGGGATAAAAATCTTCATTTTTTAAAGGACATGTCTGCAGTGTGTGTTTCAGGCAAAGACTTGCTGCTGGCATGTAATTCAATTCCAGTCTAATCCAGTCTAAAACCAATGTGACCTTGTTAGCTCTGTTTGGACTTGGGACCATGCTAGCCACTGATAGCTGCTGTTTGGTCAGTTCTGAGCATGGACACAACAAGTTTATCTCTTCCCTCTTTCAGGCGTCATGGTGATAGGAAACACCAGGCCAAGATAAAGTCTCACACCAGTAAGTGGTCATTCATCATTGGAATTTCTCTCAGCAATTTTATTCTTGTGATTATTTAGATTGTCCCATCTTTGACACATACTTCCATATCATAGTGGGACAGGAATGATAGTTTTGGTGATGCATGAGACATTCAGACATGCTGAAAATGGCCATCCATTTATACGCCTGGAAAAAGGAAGTAACTAATCAATAAAATGTTGAGAACACCATTGATCTATCTAATAATGTTGATTATGGAAGCAGTGCGATTGAATTGTTTTATGAATGAAACTTGGGCAGACTTTGGGCTTGTTAAGTCACAGTGTGGTTTCATGCTCTTTTGGCTGTGAGTTAATTGAATCTGACCTACGAGGAAGTTTGTTACAGCTTGTCTCCACTGAATTATAGCCAGTCTTGTTGTTTTCCTAATTAAAACCCTGATTAATGTTAAATTCCCTCAAACTACTCAGACAAATGTTGTCATTGCCAGCATTTATTGGCATCAAAACAAATTAGATTTCAGCTTTTTCTCATTTTAAGTAGTTTTCAAAATGACATCATATACAAACAATAGCTTATCACTCTGACAATAATTCTTATATTCTTAACATAAATACCTCAATTATTCACCTAAGAATAATTTTTATCCCTTGTGTACTACTACCTATTATCTGCCACTACAGCTTTTCCCACAGGAAATGCGATATATTTTACCTTTTAATTTTTAATAGGTTTTGTATGACTTTTTAATATATTCCCTTGAGAAATTATTTTATCTTCAATATGACTTAAAGCTTACATTGATTGCGTAAAAAAACCCCTCAGCTGACTCCACAAGATGAACTGAAATCACACTGAATCATGTTAGAAATTGTAGTTACTGTAACTGTGTCAATAAGGAAAATATATATCGAATGAAACCACAAAGCAAGGTGAGTTTTGATTTATAATCTATTCAACATAATATGTATTATCTTAGTTATATAATTTGCTTTGTGAAACCGGGAAAAATATAAAACAACTCTTTTTCATTTACCTGAAACATTCTATTCCATTTTTGGTGCAACACTCACTTTATTTTTTAGATATTATTTACTTTATTTCTCCTTCCTCCAGTCAGGTAAACATTTACAAAAATTGAGCAAATAGAAATTTCTAAGTGAATATGCTCTTTGTAAAACAAAAGTCAATGTGTATCCTTCTGGAAATGTTGAAATAAAGTATTTTAACAGTTCTCTTTTTGCCCTGAATAATGTCAATCTTCCCAAAATGCTAGCTTTTGGTAAATTGTCTCCTAGTGTCCTGGTTTCAGCTGGGATAGAGTTAATTTTCTTCCTAATAGCTGCTATAGTGCTGTGTTTGGAATAAGTATGAAAATAATGCTGATAACACAGTGATGTTTGAGTTGTTGCTCAGTAGTGCTGACACTAGTCAAAAACTTTTCAGCTTCCCATGCTCTGCCAGGGGCACAAGAAGCTGGGAGGGGGCAGGGCCAGGACAGCTGACCCAACCTGGCCAAAGGGCTATTCCATACCATATGGCGTCACGCTCAGTATAGAAACTGGGGGAGTTGGCCGGGGGGCAGCGATCGCTGCTCGGGGACGGGCTGGGCATCGGTTAGCAGGGGTGAGCAATTGCATTGTCTGTCACTTGTTTTGTATATTATTATTATCATTATCATCGTTATTATTATTTTCCCTTCTTTTTCTGTCCTATTAAACTGCCTTTATCTCAACCCAAGAATTTTACTTTTTTTTTTCCTTCCAATTCTCTCCCCCATCCCACTGGGCTGTGTGGTGTTTAGCTGCCAGCTGGATTAAATCACAACAACTCATCAAAATATATTTAGTCCTACTATAAATGGAGAATAGTGTAAAGTATGTAAAAATGTGAGCTTAGTAATTTGGGGCCAACCTGAATAAAATATTATTTGAAAAAGCACGGAAGCCGAGGTTTTCTTGCCACTGGAGGTGATGTAGAAAATAGGACAGACAGGAAACACCTTCATTTTTTCTCTCTTCCACGCTATACCAAAAAAGCCGATGCAGCAGTCGCACGTGGTACACTTCTGTGTATGCTTTAGCACCATCTAGCAACCCTCCGAGATACTGCACCTCATCAAACTCTCCGTTACACATACGCCTTTAAGCAGAAATCTAGACTATTGCTTTTAATGTCCCCAAATATAGTCATAGATGTTGCCAAATAATATGCTTTAATATGAAATAATATCCAAGAGTACTGGTGCGAGTCAAGATAGATTTCCTAAGTACGTAATGCTTGCAGACTGCAGCACGGGGTGCCTGGCAAGTGCTATGTCCAGAACTGTTTGTATATGGCCTATGACTCACCTTTTGCTGATACATACATGCATTTCTTAGGTATGTGTGATATGATACCACGTAAGATCCTCTTACCTGGTAAAAAATGTAGAAGAGAGCATCAGCATTAAAACTGGATCATGTTTATGTGAATTGCACTAAGCTCATTTTTTCACTGGATGTCTTCTAGTGTAAATCAGATTTATAAAATCTTACTGTTATGTATAACTATGCATCACCTATTTTTACCACTATTTCTCTGAAGCAGGCATTAGCCAGTCATGATGTGTGGGACATTTCCTTCCAGTTACATACGTTCAAGCTCTGGGCTAGACACCAACCTGTGGCTAAGACAGCACAGTTTTGAGAACTGCTACAAGACAGGAAGCTTTTTTAGGTAGTAGCACTGACATACAATAACTTTTTTTCACTGCTCTTTAAGGAGATGAATAAGAACTGAACACCAGCACAGTTCAAAATATCTTTCTGCACAACTGCACACAAAAAAAGAACAGAACTAAAGATTTCTTCTGCTCCTTCAAAATTAGAACTGCATTTGTCCAGGAGAAGGAAAGAAGCTGTCCAACAGTGACAAAATAAGTCCTGGGAAACAAGATAAAATAACTTTAAATGCTTGTATGCATAGTGAAAGTCTTGTTGCAATGAGTTCAGAGTTGTGGTTTCAGTGCCTGAGAAAACGAAAGCCTTTACCTCTCGAATTAGGCTGTGTGTGTACAAAGATTCACAGAGGGAGAAAATCCCTCCAAACAACAAAATATAAACTACTCTATCATACACCCAAGCACAGCTTTCAGGTTTTTGTCTGGAAGATGTCACTTCTAATCTACTGCATTATCTGTAATGACAAACCCCTTACTGATTATTAAAGTAAATGGCTCAGACCCTTCCAGCAATGTCCTGGTATCAGCTGGGATAGAGTTAATTTTCTTCCTAGCAGCTGGCCTAGTGTTGGGGTTTGGATTTAGTATGAGAATAATGCTGATAACACGCTGATGTTTGAGTTGTTGCTGAGTAGTGCTGACACTAGTCAAGGACTTCTTCAGCTTCCCATGCTCTGCCAGGTGCGCAAGAAGCTGGGAGGGGGCACAGCCAGAACAGCTGACCCAACCTGGCCAAAGGGCTATTCCATACCATATGGTGTCATGCTCAGTATAGAAACTGGGGGGAGTTGGCCATGGGGCAGCAATTGCTGCTTGGGGATGGGCTGGGCATCCATCAGCAGGTGGTAAGCAATTGCATCACTTGTTTTTTCCAGGTTTTGTTCCTCTCCCTCTCTTGTTGTTCTCTTTTTCATCACATTTTTTATTACTATTATAATTATAATAATTATATTTCTATTATTAAACTGTTCTTATCTCAACCCATGAGCTTTCTTACTTTTGTCCTTCTGATTCTCTCCCCCATCCCACTGGGGAGGGAAGGGTAAGTGAGTGGCTGTGTGGTGCTTGGTTGCCTACTGGGGTTAAACTACAACAAGCAATAAGTCTTCAGTTGGTTGTGAGGATTTTTCTGTACAAAAAAGAATCCAAAATGTGAAAAAAATGAAACTTTCTGCTAGAATCAGACCTGTTCTGCATAAAGTTTCATTGGGAAGGGGTTTTTTTTGGTTCCCAGGTGGATTTCCTTGATAAAATTCCAGCAAAAAAGCCTAGAAAAGAGCATGATGAAGCCAAGTCCCCCAAGGCAAGAACCATTATGTCTAAGTCACCTCTGAGAAGTGATAGTCCAAATGACACTAGACAGCCTTCAATCCATTGCATTGCTTTGCTATTTTTTTGGAAATATTTTCCTTATTTCTGAACAAAACCTTGGTTTTCACAACATAATCCCATTATTTCTTGTCCTATCTGCCCTGGACATAGAGAAGTAGCTCTCTCTGGGGCTATCTTTTACCTAGGCAAAGTTGCTGCTGCATCCTGTCTTCAGTCGTCTTCTCTGTAGGCTAAAAGTCCCAATTCCTTTGATCTTTACTCATAGATTTTTAGACTTCGAATCACTCTTCATGTGCTCTTGTCACCTGGGGCTTCGGGCACTCATGTGAAGAACATGAGCCCTTGCTTTGCCAAAATCAGGTACAATGAAAACAAAAGTAAATAGTTGCACTCTAAGAAACAGCATTGCAAAGCAGTACCTCTGACCTAAGTCTTGTACATACTCTCATTAGTGGATTACTTTGAAAATACACAGTGATGTTGGCCTAGTTTAAGTTGAGCATAGATGCTCAAATCTGTTAACGGTTTTATTTTACATCACTCTATGTTCTGATAGGAAGCCATGAAATATGCATAATATTTTTATGTCTGTAACTTGTCTCCTCTTCAGCAATGCTTGCAGGCTACCAAGAAAATTGTCAGTCTGGATTTGTTTAAAAAACAAATTTAATTCACTCAGGGTTTTTAATGCATCCTGTTTGTAAATAAAAGAAAAAAGGAAGACATTTCTCCCGAGAAGGCCTATGTCCTCCCTATCATGTTAAATAATTAACAACACTTGCCATGCCAGCAATTATTAGGAGACATCTCCTGGAGATGACCTGTTGCTCTCAACAAACACATTGACTAATTTTGACAAATGTCATTAGTCTCAGGAGTGTGCTTATTCCTGGTAGCACATTTAATGATCTGCAGATCATGTCCCCTTCTAATACTTAGCAGTTATAAAAAGTACCTCCTACATCCTGCAATTAAAGCATAGTCTGTAAAATAATTAGTCACAGGGAAAGAATGTCAGACAGGAACAAGGGTTCTTAAGATCACAATCATTTCAGCAATAATTGTTGAGCAAACTAGGGATCTATTCAGAAAGCTGCTCAAAGACATAATTTCAATGCTAGCATTATTTTACAAGGAAAGTTTAAGTTTCAGTGCAAATTAAAGAAACATTCCAAGTGGTTGAATTTCATAAAAATAAAATATACTACTTGGATATTTATAAAAATATTACTAACCTGGGCAGCAAAGTATGGGGCTGTCATTTGCACATTCAGCAGTCAAGTTTTCTTCTTCCTGAGTCTTCAGTGGGCACGGTCTAAAATTATAATCTACAAAATTAGTTTCAGTGAGTTTTTGGGAAATCCTGTATAAAGGTTAGCAAAGTTTTCTCTAATAAGAAGGGTCTAACATATTCCATATGTCTTGACAATGGAAATCAACCTTATATCAAGTCTGTCTTTTATTATAGACAGCTTTGTTTGACCTTGGAGTCTTTGCTCAGTATAACAGGTTTTTCTGTGTCTTTTCAGTGGTTAATGTTTAAAGTGACATTGGACTTTTCTACCACACTAGTTTTGGCTTCTAGTTCAGAGATGATAATTGTTATTATAATTCTATTTTACTTTCACTAAAAGGGATTTCCTCATTTTCAAAGGTGTTTGATCTAATGGAAGGCAAGCAGCAGATGGTTCATACAAAATCTCATTAGTATCTCCGAAAGAATGTTTCATTACTGTGTGGGTGGAAACATCCTCTGTTTTCAAAGTAATTGTAATATAGCAACTGTAATGTGCAGCACACAATATTCCAGGTTTTATATAGTAATTGCCTTAGATAAGACTCAAGAAGAGAGGCTGTGAGGTCTACAGAACCATTTTTCACCTTGGGTATATCACTGCTTGTATTTTGTTTTTACTTGCTGTTTCCTTCTTGCCTTATAGCACAAGTTCTTTGACACAGAGGTTATGTTTCACATATGGTCATATAACAAGATACAGGTGCCTTTGTGCAGCCGAGGCTTCTGTGCATAGTGTAATAAAAATAAACAACAGTAACAAGAAATGAAATACCGTAGGCCTTTATCCTGCTGTGGTATTAATGTGTGGAACAAGGAGTTTGAGGGTGCCATCCATGAGAACCTGAGCATCAAGCTACTGACTCATGAGAGAAGAGATTAAATTCAAGGCATGAAGTCAGAGCAATTCACACTGTAGTCACTGCATACAGATAAGTAAGCTATGCTTTTGTCTGTAGCTTCAGTTCGTAAAAAAACTTTGAAGCAGAAGAGGAATGGGGAAATAATATCTGATGGCAGTAGTAGTATAGAACAACTTAATCATTCACAATCAGGAACTTCTCTGAAACCTGGCTTGCTTGAGCAGATCACGCCATTCTGAGATCCATACTTTAAGTCAGTTTTGAACAACCCTTGGTCTGAAGACCATAGAAAGAGAAAACTGTGAAGATTTACACTGTGGAGTATGTTCACAGAATCATAGAATT
>VZTL01030218.1:14724-25567 GCA_013400535.1 Scopus umbretta
ATGGTCTTCAGCATGGGCTGCAGGGTGACCTCTGCTCTGGTGCCTGGAGCACCTCCTCCCCTTCCTTCTTCGCTGACTTTGGTCTGCAGAGTTGTTCCTCTCACATATTCTCACTCCTCTCTCTGACTGCAGTTGCACAATGTTCCCACCCCCCCTTCTTAATTATGTTATCCCAGAGGCACTACTGCTGTTGCTGATGGGCTCAGCCTCAGCCAGTGGTGGGTCCATCTTGGACCTGGCTGGCATTAGCTTTATTGGACATAGGGGAAGCTTCTAGCAGCT
The DNA here is from genome assembly GCA_013400535.1 of Scopus umbretta. Classification (NCBI taxonomy): domain Eukaryota; kingdom Metazoa; phylum Chordata; class Aves; order Pelecaniformes; family Scopidae; genus Scopus; species Scopus umbretta. Next base: position 15,007 of record VZTL01030218.1, read on the forward strand.
TCCCACAGAAGCCACCGCTGTAGCCCCCCCTGCTCCCAAAACCTTGCCACACAAACCCAATACACAGAAGTAAAAACTATCAGTTTTTTAGTAGTAGATTGGATGGAAGAGAACCTGAGCTTTCCCCTTTATAAACATTTCTTGCAGTCATTTATACAAAAAATCTGGCAACGTGGCTCTACAGGAAGGTACAGAGATAGTCTTGGTAATGCTTTTAAATGGTCTTCAATCATACCTGAAATATTTTTTCTCAAAGGCACTTGACTAAGTCTCATGACATTTTGACTCAAAAGCTTGCATTATGTCGTAGTAATAAGGGTGCATACGAGCTCAGTTAAACTCTGTCTCACTGAAATCTAACAATGCAATAGCTTTTAGGAAGATATTCATGAGAGGAGTTGTTTTCATTGAAACTGCCCCAAAATACAACCTTTTGCTAAAAGGCTATTTAACATTATTTTTTTCATTATCTAGGCTATGATATGAAATATGTGATAGATTGGTAGAATAACAAAATAACAGGGAAGAATCCTTAGGCATTTCTAAGGCAAAACTAGATGGCTTTCTGAAAAATATGTTTTGCTCCAGCTGCTTAAAGAAGTTCTTTGGCCTGAGTGAGTGACAGCTGGGAGAAGGATTTGCATTCTCTGATCACGTTTTTTTTGTAGGCCTGTGTAGAACTGTATTAAGTCAATGATTACAATCAAAGCTAATGGCTTTTGTACTTTATGTGATTATCTATAAGAGTTAAGAAGGAATTTTTCCTCTTCTGCTAAGTTTTTAGTTTTTTCTCCCCTGCTCCCCCTTCCTGAAGTAACAGGAGAAAAGCAGCAGCTGGATATCGGATAGGTCACTGGTTTGGTACAGGGAATCCTCACACGTGTCTGAGTGGTTTATTTTCTCACACACTTAGAGTCATAGTTGTTTTGAAATATGTAGTTGAGACAGAATTTTATCCTAGATTATTTTGAAAGGGTCTTTTACTTTTCACTTTCTTCTTCAGCTGCAAATATATCTCTTTAGGGAACACATAATCAGTTTTCTTCTTTCATATGGCCCTTGGACACCTTGATCTCTATACTGTCATACCTCTCAGGCTTTTGAGGACTGAAACATTCATTAAAATTAAATATGTAGGCTACTGAGATGAAATATAATTTTCTCTCATAGACATGAAGTCAGATTAGGTGACCTAAAGGTTCCCTATGGCTTTGTTTTCTGTGAAACCGTAAACTATTCAGAATATCTGCATATTGGGTGTGGATAAATTTAATCAGTGATCGAATTTAGTGGGGAACAATGGCTAATCACATCTACTGATCTGCAGGAAAGCAATCCAAATACTTCAAAATCTTGCTATTAAACCAGACAGGGACTGAATTAAACCAAATGTTATAAATGAAGAAATTTCTTCTGACTTCAGTGAATTTTGGACCAGCTCCCAGGTCTTAAAACCAAACAGCACTGTTGCATTATCACAACCTTTCAAATAGGTAAAGTTGTTTAATGGTGCCATTTTTGTTCCACACATCACAATTTCTGCTAGAGAGCTGGTCTGGAAGAGAAAACCAATTAGAAAAGCTTCTTACTTGATGCCACCTCAAGGTCTTGTTTATTTCTATTGCAATTTGCTATTTCTTAGTTAGCAGAGTCATAGAATCCAGCAATAGTGTGTTCCAAATAGTGTAGTGAGTTCTTGCGTTTGGTGTCCCTTTTCATTCAAGATACACTAAATTCTACAGTCACTCAATTTTTTAATTTTTTTTTTTAATGAAAAAGATTTTAACTACACATATTCAAAACATTACTGGAGTCATTTTCCAAATGAATAAATTGTCATTTCTTCCTCATTGAACCTCAAATCTGAATTTATCTGTTTGTGCAGTCTCCTGCTCTTTGTTTCATGACCCTCTTTCACCTATCGTACTTACCATAATTATTTGACTTATCTGCCTGTGAGAACTCATCTTCTTTTTCTCAACCATAATTACTTCATTGAGCATTAAAGTGAAAAGGCCACTTTCCTCTTGTTGTTCATCTTTTCCAGATGTCAAGTTATTTACAAAGCCTTTGAATTAGTAAAGTTATGATGAGAATTTTGGTAAATTATATGTGAGCAAATTAGGCCCATTATAATCTTGAATTCTCATTTGTCCTGAAACATTTTTTCCCTTCTCGGTTTCCTAAGCACTGCAGTAGTGGTTTATTACCGTTTCAAAGTGTTCTGCCTATGACATTCTGCTTAATGATAGCAGGAGATGTGACCCAAACCAATGGTACATTTTTCTGACAAGCAACTAGAATTTCAAGTGTTTTGATCTCTTTCTTTTTTAAAGGCATGAAACTAAAATAATAGGAATGTGGCTGTAGCTTCTGTCTACTCTTAACCGGACTTGAATCTTTGATTCCTTCCAATAATAAACAGAAATGAAGCAAAAAGAAATGAAGAAAGAAAAATGAGAAGTGTCTGAAATTTACTCGGTTGAATCAGTTTTATAAATTTACCTTTACTCAGTGAAATGAAGGCCTGAATTTTGGTCTCACAGATGTTAATTTTGGATGCTTATTGCTGTCAGTCACAAAGCTAGAAAGCTTTTGAAAAATCAGATTTAGGTGGTTTTAGACACTTTTTTTTGATGCTAGATTTATCCCACTTAATTTTAGGCATGTACTAGACATGCCTGTCTTATCTCTCTGGCTGCTAAGGAAGAGCAGCTGACACCTCAGGTATGAATCAGGTCTCAGGTGAGCCAAATTGTGTCTCTTTACCTTAAAGGGAGCCTACAGCAAAAAGTATCCTGCCTCCCCAACTCTGCGGTATGCCTTCACCTAGGTGGGATGACTTTGGGCCTATCTGTACAACATCACAAGAGTCCTTACCTAGTGGCTCTCATGCTTCTATAATTGATGGATTATGAGATTGCTTTCTGTAAAGATTCCCTTTTGCCCTTCTTCCCCCAGATACTTCTTTGTTTTGGACATGAGCGAGTAGCTATAGGACCTGACACAATGATGTTGTGAAACCCGTTCCTCCAATTTTCTTCTTCTCAACTGGTTATCATTTAGACTGTTTTCCCTGCTTGAGAAGATACAGATTTATAACTTAGAAAATTTATTTCTCACTTACTCTTCATCTGGGATTATCAGAAAAGTCCTGGAAATTTTCCTTGAAAGACTTAATCCACTCATATGAATAGTCATGTCCAGAGCACTGAAGAAGACAAAAAAATACAAGTTTCATTTAAAAAAAAATCCTCTTATTTTTATTTAGTTTACTTATATACAATTCAGCTAGAACCAGCTAGAATCACAGAATACTTTTGACAGAAACAAAAGGAGCCACTTTAAATAACTGTGGCCAAAGGTCTTGGTAGTCTAAAAGCAGTGCCATAGCTTACAGAACCTTGGAAGTATCCTGCAGCATTTCTAGTTTCCATTTTTTATTTCAACAGGAGTGGGAATGCACAGTGCCTTAACAATGTGCAGTCTCTTACAAAAGGGACACTTACTTTCTGTAATGATGCTATAGTGTTTATTTGTTATATTCTGTAATGAACTGCATTTAGCAGTTTTAGTAAACAGTATAGTACCAGTTAGAATAAACGAATTGTTTTGAAAGCTCTAAATAAATCTCTAAAGACAAAGAATCTGTATTAAGGGTGAAACCTATTCAATGGAGAGTCTTTATCAAACTGCACTGTAATTAGCATTTCTCTAGGGTCTGAGTTCTCATACTGCATCTCATGATGGAAGGTCAGACTAAAAGAGTACCTTACCAACACATATTACATGAATTATAATGAAGCACCTACCCCATCACGGTCTGATCTTCAGAGGAATGTGCTAAGCCATTACCACTTTTTAAAGTTTTCACAATTTTCTTTCCATCTCTCCCCCTGCTGTTTTTTCACTGCAGTATCCTCCACTCTGCTGATGTTCCTTGGAGCAATGTTCCTCTGACGTTCCAATGTTCCATCACAGCCACCAGCACACATTATGATGTGTTGAACCAGCAAAAAAACATCAGGCAGCACAGATGCTGAGTTTTCCTAATATGCCTGGAATGTTACACAGCAATAAGAGACTTGGAAAGTTGCTTCCATAAATCAGTTTTTGTAACTAAAGCACATGGCTTTGGAATATTTTTTTTTTTTTTTTTGAGCTTGATTCTTTACATAGCAGCTAGCTGTGCTATGCAATCACTTGTTCCAAGGAAATCAATTAGTGCAATCAGCCTAGATTTTCTTTGTTCTGAAGAAGATGTTTTTTGAGACTGGGAAATTAAATATGTGGAAAGGGTGGCCTGTTTTTTATGAGAACTATGGTGAATCAACTCGTGGAATGTCTTTTCATTGCAATTTAAACTTAAAATTTCTGTAACTTAAAATCAAACAAATGTAATAATAATTTTTATTTATTTTTACCAAAAAGTATCCAACAATGGTGATTTTCAAAAGTGACTGATACAATAGATAAATGTCTTATTGCAAAAGTCCACAGTATTTTCAAGTTCGCAAAGAAAGATTATATAATTTTTCCTGATTAAGACAATAAGGGCTCCTAAAAATGTCCTTACAGTTGCATAAATGCAAGAAAGGATCACATTGCCGTGCTGAACAGAATACAAAGTTCCACACTGGCATTTTTCCCTACTCAACTACTTAATAATACACCTCAAATATAGAGTTTGAAAACCTTAAAAAATTATTAGGATATATTGCGCTATTTCAATGGCTAACTTTTTGTGTTAAATTAACATAATTTAATCTTGAGGTACTGTAGTCAAGTGAAAAGATTTAACCTCTACATAGTACTGATTTCATACCTTGTAATAAAAGTTTAAGAGGAACTAGTAAGCTTTTATGCCAGAAATAGAGAATTGGCAGGTCTGTGGTATCGACTTGGAATTGGCACTTACGTTTTTTAATCTACAGCTCACGTCTTGTTTAATTTATACATTAGCACAATGTTTGAGTGCCTTGCCACCACCAAGGGTCGGTAACATCATACGTATATTCAGAAATGGGAAAAAAGAACATTCTCACACTTGCACACTAATTGCTTTCATTAAGTTTAATTAGTTTCCTTAGCACTTGTAAAGAGAATTGTAGCTGATGTTTAACTGGTTGGTTGTCTTACACCAATAGTGAAAGAGGATTGTAAACAGAGAAGGTGCAGCAGCTGTTTAAAATGGAAATATTTAATTCTCTTGTGATAATAAAATAAAGCTCAACGTTTTTTGTTTGTTTGTTTTTTTTTTTTTAAAAAAAAAGAGTATCCTATTCTGGAATACTTGTGCCATCTGCTTGGGAGTCTCTGTGATGCTTTTAGGCTGTATTCTGAAGAAGGGACTGAAAAGATTAAGTGATCAGAGGGGTGTTATGGTACAAAAGTAATTTATAACTTTTGAATATAGATTTTATGACATATATCCATGCCTGTTTATCTTATGTTAATAATGGGACATTTCCATTTTCTCTTGAAATACCTGAGGCTGAAGCCCATACTATATATATGGAGTATGAGTATGATGAATATGTATATGAACATATATACACAGACATATTCAAAAGGAGAGACAGTATTGCAACTAATAAAATTCCTCTAAAGGTTAAAGTCATATAATAGGCAAATCAAAATTACTCTTCTCAATGTTTCTTTAAATATTTCAAAAGAGTGAAGACTTCTCCATTTTCCCAATGGCAACAGAGTGAAAATCATTCTGAGCAGACAGTGAGAAGAGCTAGTTTTCCCAGACGTTTGAGATGTTTTTCTTACATCTCCTTGGCTCAATCTGGGCTATGAAACATAATGGGGCATTAAGACATGAGAACTGCCAGTCAGCATGTCCTTACCACAGCTTCCCTAGAGTGCAAGGGAACACTGGGTGCAAAGTTTCATTTTAAATCAGGTTACCTAGACTGGTGCTGAAACTTTTGAAGACATAAGCTATTATCCTCATGAAGGCATGGCCTCAGATGCAGCGATTAATTCTGTTCAAGTCAGAAGTAACTTATGCTGTTATGATCTGATATTTTCTGAAATGTTTGAAATTAGCCTGATGATTAGCAGAAAGGCCTCAGAACAGAAAAAAACATGTATTTGAAGCTGGTCTGGAGAACATATTATGCCTCTATCCTTGTAAATTCTTCCTTTATGTCAATATTACAGCATTTTGGTGGAGACTTCTGTGGAATCTTTCACTGCTGCTGCCTATGATTTACTTTTTTTTACATGCATGGAAATAGTGTTGTTCAAGGGCAGTCAATCTGGCATCATTTTATAAACAAGCATTATAAACACAGAGAAAAAGGATAGGTCATTTTATACCAAATTTAGCTGCTCATTTAGGGAGATAAAAAAATGAAATAAGTGCTGTATCCATTAAAATCCAACCCTGTTGTCTCAATCTTTTGGGAAAAAAAGTACAAGAAAGCCATTGACTTTGCTGTTTCCTTTGGGAGAAGCACAGATGTGGAAGAACAATTTTTAACACCTAAGTGAGGCAGCTTATGAACTGTGTCTAAGTTTGTTCAAAGCCCTCCAAAATATGGAGTACATTTCCATCCAATTCACATAATAATTCAGGCTCTGATTCAACATAGCTTTTAAAAATGCAAGGAGTTCTTCATCTGTTTAAAATTATAGTTGTGCTGTGCACTGTATTTCTCTGGAGTCTTATTTCAGATTTTACTTTTCTCGTAATTTATACATATATATTTATACAAACTACCAGCTTTATTTCAGCACATTACAGTTTTCTGTGTGGAAGTTTTGTTTTTGAAAGATGTGATGGCAAAAGGCAATGACAGCATAAGATTTTTCTCACCCTGCTCTACCAGCCGGATTTCTCCCTGTTTGGAAGGGCGCCCAATCATTGCAAGAGACTAATGTGGTCTAATATGGTCTCCTGGATTGTTGAATTTTACCCTGTTTCTTGAGGTTGTGGACAATCTTAGCAAACAGTGCAATTTTTTTCACAGTGATTTTGAGTGCATGTTTCCACTAGGAATGGAACACTAAAATGCAACAGTGTCAAAAAAAGCCAGCTTTGTGCCTGTTCTTGCATGTGGGCTTAATTTCAGAGTCTTTGGTGGTCTGAAAGATGCTAAATATGTGCACAATTTTTTTAGCCTGCTTTCTACCTCTGCTGTAGAAATTGTGAGTGCTGTAAATTATTATGGAGAAAGACTGTAAATCTGAAAAATTCGCAAGCTGTTGATACAGCTCTTCCACCCACCCTCAAACAGAGTTGACCACAATAAAATATAACAAAACCTAATGCTGCATGAAAAAAGAATCTCTGCAAATTTTAGAATAAAACAAAGGTAGTCAGCCCTAGCCATTGCCAGGTACAGGCTGGGCAATCATTACCTTGCTTTACAGCTGTGCCCTTCCCAGAGGTCTGAGAGCCAAGAACAATGCAAAGGACACAGACAAACCCATGGCCATCATTGTCATTTGAATACTAATGCAGACAAGGAATTCAGATTTCAAACTCTTCTGTCCATAAAACCGAACTATCAGCGCTTCATCCGACCTAGTAAGAAAACACCAAGAAGCTGGTAGATCACCGCAGTCTACTTTTCCTGCAGACAGGGTTGGGGAAGAACATTTCACAGGGCTGACACTATGGAAATCATCAGAGGCCCACTGGAATGTGTGTGGAGGCAAAACCCTCTGACTTTCATGCAAACCCAAGCAATCATGCAGCACTGAACTATCTTTGTGGAAATAGAATATTATCCATTTATGAATTCCAGATGGGAAGGGACAGCTGTCGTGCTGATGACTTCATTCCCCTTGACATTGGAGGATGGAAAGGAAAAACTGAGAGTCACATGTGAAGTATGTCAACTGTGATGACAGCACTGGGCAAAAGAATGTAGGGACGTCGGGCAAAACAATCTATATAATGACTAAGACAAATAAGGTCAAGTACACTCTAAAATGAAGGGGTAGCCCCAGGACAGTAGTTTAAAAGTTAGTCTGCAAAATATTTTCTGACATACTTTGTGCATTAAATACAGAAACAAAACATGAGGAATCATTTGGCTACTGGGAGATTTTGTGTAACGAAAATTATTTATGATTTTCAAAAAGCCAAAAGTCAGCTGTCTTCTGCTTCTGTAAATTTTGAAAACCTCATAAAGCCTTTTTTAGATGACTTCCTAATTCAACACCATCAAGTTAATTTCTTAGGGGAGGGTTTTTTTGCTGTTGTTGTTAGGGTTTTTTTGTTTGGTTTTAAAAGCCTATTGAAGAAAAGAAAAATCTTAGGACCAGAAGAAAGAGAGACATTTTCACAGGCACAGGGGATTATAGAAACTTATTCCCCTCTTAATAGCAAGAGGTAAAAGATTTAGACAAAGAATTTGGTGCTGGGATGGTCTACTACACGAAAAATGAAAGGGGATTTTATGTGTCATCCTTATCCAAAGCTAAAACATTCTGAAGATCATGGGCATGGTGGAATATAGGAAAGATTAATATTTCTTGCCGTTCAATTACAAGAACCTTAACAATGTTCTAATTACCAAGGAAATTCTCTGAATAGCAAAGAACTCTTGGATAACATGTCATTTTATAGTTGTATTTCAATGTCCAATTCCCAAAGACAAGACCGGTGCAAGAGATGATTCAAAGGCAACTGCATTTCTATTGAATAAGAAATGAAAGAAAGATAGGGAGAAGAGAAAACTTGGAGAAGATTGCTTTGCTGAATGAATTTTGACTTTGTCACTAAACTTATGTGAGTGGCAGACCTTTAGAGATAAAACAGTATATGAAGGTACCATCTGCAGGAACTGGGAGGTTGGCGGATGTCTCTTGTTGAGCTACAGGCATCAAAAAGTGAGGCTGACAGCCCCAGATACTGAATTTTAAGGAATATTTCCCTCCTGCAGGCACAGACAAAGGATCTCTTGCAAATGCTGTATTGCAGGGAGGCACCTCAGAATTTCAGGCAAATCCCTGAGTTTCTTTCTTTTCTCCATCCTCAAATCTTCCTATTAGCCTTTGGTTAACTCTCTCCATAGCTCACATGCTACTGTTGGGTTTTTTTGTTGTTTTTGTTTTTGTTTTTGTTTTTATAAGCCTGGAATTGGCTGTGATTTCTTATGCTATTATCATGCTATTAGAGAAGCAGTCAGAAAGATGCTCTGACTGTTTTGTCTTTCATCCCCAGTTTATGGCCACTCTAAAGCACAAACAAGAATTTCTGTCTTTTTAACAAATGTTTCAAGGAATAAACACCGTGGCCATTACATACAAAACCCTGAATAAAGGGCACCCATTTTTAGACACTTTCAAAGACAGATTACTGAAGACTTTCTTGCTAAACACACGTAAGTATTGTAAGCAGCCTACAATATTATTTTAAAACAGAAGGTAGTAATTGCTTATGTCCACACTAAACTGTAAAGTCTACCAGGACTTTTCTGTCAAACACTTAATGACAATTCCCTCAGCTAGAGTACTTCCAGGTTGCAGATCATACAGTTTCTTACAAAGGTCCTAGTCTTATCTAGTCATCACCCCCATTTCACAAGCTCTGTAAAACTGCTGGTAAAGCTCCTTTGTCAGGTTGCCATTGACCTGTCTTTACTATTCATAACACTGATCCACTGTGCAGCTCTGCACTGAGGTTCTTACCCTCCAATGCTTCTTGTTCTCTTAAACCTGTTAACAACATGGCACCAGGCAGTAAGATCTCATCTCAGGGCTATGATAGATGGTTCCAGACACAACTATGCTGAACTGCTTTCAATACATTGTCAAGAGAGTTGTACTGTTGGTACTGTTGGTGCCCCAGCTTAGCTCACAGTAATGATGCTGCCTTCTGGAAGTTAAATATGTCAAGCTCTTACCAAGCCGTAGCACAGGAGATATGCTGACAAGCCATAGTAGTGTCACAAGTTGCTGCTGACAAGTCATTGTAATTAGTAGCATGATATGTAAATATACTGGCTCTTATATCTCTGCTATGGCCGCATAAGACATCCAGGACAGTACCAGAATATTCAAGAGGGAACACAATTACTATAATCAGAAAAGGAATGATTCCTTCCTTCTTTGGAAATGATTCATATCATACCAATATTGTGATCCTGTTGTCTTCATGCTTCGCAGTTCTTATATCTGTCTGACTCCTAAGGCAGGTTTCCCCTCTGTTCCTTCCACATGTGATGGATGGGGATGGCATGAGAGCACCTACCACTACTTCTGGTGCTGTCCACTGATTATCCTCTGCTGCTGTGATGCTGTGGTCCTACTGTGTTAACCATGTTTCTTCTACATGTGCCCTTAGATGACTCAAGATCATCTGACCCTGCTTGTTTGTCTGATTTGACATTGGTATGGAGAGCACTATTGAGTGTTACCTGTTTGCACTTCACAACTTATTTGCAGGACAATGAGGGATTCAGAGATCTCTTGTTAAGACCTCTTCCACAGCATACTATCCAAGGACACACACCAACCACTTAGTCATATCCCGGGCCTGTGCTGGTAAGGAGACATCATATGTAAATGCTAAACTTCACATTTTTGTTACCCTTGC
>VZTL01030219.1:4620-25526 GCA_013400535.1 Scopus umbretta
TTTTTTAAATCAACTGGAAACTTATCCCAGCTGAATTCTATCATTTTTTTAAAGACAAACATAAATCCCTTTTCCTTCTCTTCTCTTCCCCCCTGCCTCCCCTGAAGGTCATGTCTACCTTTTTCAGACAAATCTCAACTTCTTTTTTTAATGTTGTGTGAATGAAACTCATGACAGCACTGGGACACCCAAGTGAGTACACATCCCAGTCTATTGGCTGATGTTCAAATGCATGATGACAGATGTCAATCTAAGTGCAGACGGAGAAAAGGAAATAAAGGATGTGAAGTAATTAATCCAACATCACACATCAAGTCGTTGGCAGAAATAAAATCTGCACCTTTTTCTTAGATGTCTTTGCCCCTGTTTCTTCAAAAAAATAAAGCACCATAATGTGGAGAGGTTTGTGTCCCTATCTTTCTCTCCCTCTCAGTACTTGAGTACAATTTTGGTTTCATTTTTCCTAATCGGTCTTCTCCACAAAGACAAGTAATTACTGATAATAATTTACATTTCCAAGTAGCCTTCTGCAGTTTTAAGAAGTTTAGTAAGTAGACCCAATTTAACCTTTGAGTCGTCCTGCTTCCAGTATATAGATGATACCATGGACAAAGACATCCTGCAGTTATTACAGGTACTTTATTAACTTCCATTCTCATGACAGCAGGTCTCACCATCCAGCCTTTGAATGGAAGGGTCACTTGGATGATAGATAAATTATACTCTGTTTTATCTCTAAATATTAATAATGGGAAATAAGAGGAGTGCTTCTAGTTCTGTTATACCTATCAGTATGTGTCCTGCCTGCCCTAAGAACATTCTCTGTTTGCCAGGATTTACCTGACTGTTGCAATTATACAATTAGCATATTTACCCTATGCACATAATTATACATAGTTACTGTAATCATGTCAATATGAGATAGGGAAAGAAAAAAACCCTGCATTTAATAAGTCCCAGTGAAACTCAGATGAGAAACCCGGCATTAAAAGAACATTAAGGGCTTGATACAACACCAAAATGATGCATATTCAAATGCTACAGAAGAATATGGGATTGCCAGAGAGCTGGTGGTTTTAGGTATTCAGATATTCGTCTTCCAGTGTGAATTTCCTTGACTGTGTATGGTTCATGGCAAGCTTTTCTGAGGGAATAAACTCAAGTGCAGTGGCTAACAAATCTGTATATGTATTATTCAAATACATACACAAGAGGGTGTACTTCAGGTGTTCTGAAAGTGATTATTCTTTAACTACCACAAAAACCATAGCATGTCTGGAAAAAACAGGGCAACAACTCAGACCAGTTGCTTTTGTATGGAGTGGAAGAAAGAATAAACTTCCTCAGTTACCACTCTAGCCTTGAAATGGTGTAAATAAAGAGTAGCCTAGGATGCTATTTAATAGCATAATTATTTTTCCTAAGTTAGAAGCTGGCATTGACATTGAAGTGTTCTTTCAAATTTCTGATAGTACCGCATATTAGGAAAAGCACCATTGTAGCAAAGGTCACATATAATTACTCCAGGGTATAGCAGGGAGAGAATCATTTAACTAGAAAAGTTGAGTGAACCTGCAGGGACTTCATGTGAATGGAAACCAGAAGGAAGATCTTGCCAATACTCACCTTTTCTTTTCTTGTTCAAAGATGAACTGGTATGGTTTTGAGCCTTTCCATTGCCTGAGGACCCTTCAGTGGTCTACTGGGAAGACAGTAGGTACAATAAACCTGTTCTTGAAAGAACAACTATACAAAAGAATTGATGTTAAAGTTGTGATTTCCAGCGGAATTACTATATTTTGAGGTTATAGTTAAGTTTCTTTTTCAGTGGATAATAGGGCAGGAGGGAACATTGAGAGGTCATGTAGCCTGTGCCTCTGCCCCAGGGCAGGCTCAACTATAGCTAAACTGTACATGACAGGGAATTTCCAGCCTGTTCTCAAGAACCTGTAATGATGTAGAGTCCCCAGTTTCTATAAGCAATCCATTTTAGGACTTCGTTAGACTTACAATTAGAAAGATATTCTTACCATCTAACTTAAATCTATCTTGTTCCTATTTCTACTCAGTATTTCTTGTCCTTTCTTTTTTGTAACTACCTTGAAGACTCTTGTCATGTCTCCCTTGAGGCTAGAATGGTAGAAAGCCAGCAGCAGCTTGCAGGGAGCTGAGAACCACTGCCTGGTTCTCTTTTTTTCCTCCCCCTCCTTTTGATTGCCCTTTTCAGTTATCTCAAGTGTCTGCTTATATAGCATACTGTGAGTCAACAGGGTTTATAGAGAGGGTAAAAGGGCCTATTTTGAGCACTTAATCTCCTTGCTACAACTCGGAATGAGTAAAAAATACAAGTGGAAGTGTAAAATATTGGTTCTTCCAATATTTCATTTTGGAGATGGGGAAGGAAAGCTCCTCTGTCGCAGAGGAAATGCAGTGAGAAGAGGAAAGTGCTTCAAGAATCATTCATAGAATCATAGAATTATTAAGGTTGGAAAAGACCGCTGAGATCATCTAGTCCAACCATCAACCCAACACCACCATGCCTACTAAACCATGTCCCGGAGTGTCACATCTACACCTTTTTTGAACACCTCCAGGGATGGGGACTCCACCACCTCCCTGGGCAGCCTGTTCCAATGCCTCACATGCCTCCTGATGGAGGGACTGAATCTCAATGGTGTAGTTAGGTCACTGTCACTCAGTTTTATGGGAACATATCCAAGGTGAAGATGAATATAAGAATTTCCCTTACAAATGCTTCCCAGAGGCGACTTGCATCAACATGCATATGGTAAGTCGAATGTGATCGCACCCCTAAAAACTGTAATTTCCCAGAATTCACATATGTCTACACATTTAAGATTCCTCTTAAACAAATACCAATTTTCCTGAAGTGGGATGCAGCTGTAACTAACTTTTACAAATTTACTTCCTATACTGCATTGCAGAGATACCTGACATAAGGTGTTGAGAGATCTCCTGGGTGTTGAAAGCAGCGTATGGGATGCTGTAGGCAGATCACGGAAGTTTTATGAGTGAGTGCTTTTTGTTAAGACACTGATTAGTAGAAAGCAGCCAGCTTTTTCAAAATCTTCCTCTAGGGATTTGTATTCTTATTGTAGAAATGTTAAACTGAATTCCACGTTGTGTGTCCAAAACAAACTGGCTCGTATGTATAATACATACTGTGCTATCTCTTTTCTTACCACAGACCAATCAGTCTCACATCAGGAGAGACCATTCTGAAAAAATAAAAAGTCCTGACTACCTCTTTTTAATAGCTTATGACCCGTCTCCAAAGCATAGTTGCATCTAGAGGCTATTACCAAACAAGATGGTACAACCTGGTAGCAGCCACTCGTTCAGCATACAGAAACACAGCTGTTAAATGAGAAACAGTAGTTTTGTAACTTTAATTGCTAATTAAAAGTATACTTTGTGTTCTGTGACCTTGAGGCTAGGCATTCAAGTGCTAAAATGTGACCTCTATTTGACAAATACTGTTCTGATGTGAGCTATATTTCACAGGTATAATTTTAATTGGTTGCTAGCACTTACAGCAGCATAAAATATTTTCTTCCTGATTCTCATTCATTGACTAATGTCTATGACATCATTAATTTTTGTGTAGCTGTGTTGTATTGTTTCCGTTGGGGAGATTTAGATGCCCAGAATTGCATTGTTTTTCCTTTGAATATTTTAGCCATCTCAAATTTTTGCAGGTTTAGAATAGCTGATTCAGAGGAAATTATAGATATCATAAGGAAGAGAGGTTAATTCTCATAAAGGGTCAAATTCTGAAAACAACAAAGTTGTTTAACCATGGTTAATGCATGCAATATTGAGGTTTTACTGTTCTGAATGTATTTCATAGGCTGATGGTAGGGCAGGAGTGCCGAAGGCTGTTGTCTGTTTTGATAATGTCTGCAAAAGCAGACATGTGTTCTGACTTTGCTTATTGTCTAGCTGCACAGCACTTTTTTCAGTTATGTCCATTGCTTAGCCTGGAGTAAGGCTTCATCACTGTGAAAAATGCTAAGTCTGTTTTAAGTGATATAAAAGGAACTTTATGCTTTCAGAGAGGAACTCGTCAATTTAGAAAAGAGGATGTCTTGACATATCACAGATTGTAGCTTACCTTGATGATCAACTCTAATTTGGACTAGAGTTTAAAACAATAAGAGATGATATCCTAGACTCTCAATGAATGTATGAAAAATCGGGAGCAAGATCTTCAGCTCTAATAAATTTGTGCCTCTGTATAATCGATTCCAGTGCTCACTTGTACCAGCTAAATATCTGAATGTTGACTGGTAAAGAGGAAGACAAGAAGTTTTCAAGGAATTGCTGTGAAGCAGGTGGATATTTTTCATCAGGATACCCAGCGCGCTGAGCGTGAACAGCAGCCGCTTGGGGAAGAGGTCTAAAAATGTGTTCTTGCAAGTCTCCAGGAACAGACTTTAAAGCAGAGAGAGAGTGTATGTGGTTCAGCAGCCAAGCAGAAAAATATATTTAAAAATCACTATTCTGTTTACTAATTACCTTTGGGAACCCAGGAGAAGTGGTGCTTTTACAGAGTAATCAGCAAAAAAGTTCTGTGGTCTCATGCAATTTTGCTGAGTTGATACAATACTAGATAAGGTGTTTTTCAGTGCAGATTTCTTAAATTCCCTGTAAGAAGAGAAAGAAAAAGGTCTGAAATCCCTCCTGAACTGAATTTCCGATTTTTAGTATTTCCCTGTCATCCCAAGATTGAGGACTTCACTAGTCAACTTCTAGTTGCAGCAGCTTTCTTGTCAGGACAGTCAGGAGTGAAGCTGAACTTGTAGCCTGATGTTTCTGTACCAGTCATAAAAAGAAAATAAAAAGTTGTTTAGATAAAATTTTTGCTTTGCTTGAATTTTAAAGGGGCAAAGCTCACAAGGGAGTTGAATTGAGAACGTTTTCTCTCAGATCCAGGTAACTTCAGTTCCTGAGAGATAGTTTCTGTGATTGCAAAATGAAAGGTCAAAATGAGCAAAAAAGGAATTTGTTAAGAAGTGGCTTCTTGAAAAGATAAGGCTATCTTCCTCCCTGTGCACTTATCATGTAATTTAATGTCTACATAAACTGTCCTTAAAATATTCCTTCAATTCTCTATTTCTAGGGAAGATTATAGAAAACCAGATTAGGATTTGGGATTTTTCAGTAATAGGAGGCAGATCCCTTCTCTTCCCTGCAGCTCATTTTTCCCATGTGTAAAGGCAGATTAAAAATGTTTATTTGATGAAGAGATTTAGGGCCATGTTATTATCTCAGATGCTTTGTAACTGGAAATATCTTACCTAGTTATATTTTTACCATTACTGCTAGTAATGCTAAAAAAAGAAAGGGAGCAGTAATAAGGCAGCCAGCATTCACCTCCAGCAGTGCTTTATGCCTGACTCTTCATGCCTTCTCATTTATGAGCACAAGAAACAAGGGATGGTGTGTCCAGTGTTTCTGTCAAGGATCCTCACCTCTAAGGCTGTGGACTCCAGCTGCCAGCAGGGCTCAATGGCTCTGCAATACAGGCCGGGCCAAAAGAGAAGAAAATTGATGTGATGGCTTAAAAAAAAAAAAAAAAAGGGAAAAACAAAGAAAAATGAAGTTTGGTAGAAAAGGAGAGCCGTTTGCTTTCCTTGCCACTCTGAGTGACAGTGGTTTGTGGGGAGGTTGGAACTGGGGATCTAACATGAGAGAAAGCAATGGTTTCTGTGTTGTGGCTAGAAACTAGAGTTTCAAGAGCTGTTGAAATATTTCTATTCTAGGAGCACATTTTTGGGTTTTTATGTCAAAATTATTGTGGAATGTCTTTAAGAGACTTCCATATGCACCAGGAAAGCTCTTCTGACTGATGTTGGTAGGTTGCTTATCCGTTTCCTCCAAGACTTGAGTTCATTGGGCACAAAAGTCTCTTTAGCCAGTTTTTCTACTGAGCCGTGGTGTGTTCTCTGTTGGGAAATGCCATGGTTTTACGGACCGTGTTAAAAGTCCAGCATGAGAGAAGGCAATGTGCTTTCAAAAACTACAGTTGTGAAAGAGCTGTTCCTCTGAATATTTGTTTATGCTTTGTTGTTGATTACACACTTTTCTATTCCATGTGAGAAAGAACACTGGATAACAAATGAGAGGTTTGGAATTGCTCAGAATATTTTCATCAAAAAGACTTTTTCAATTACAAAACCATTTTCCCCCAATATTTGGAAAACCAATTTTGATTGCATTTCTTTTTTATAAAAAACACCCAAGGGATTAAGTGCTTTGATTTTGTCAAAAGCCTATTTCAATTTCTGTGGGAGGAGCACTCTTAAAAATTCCAAAGCAACATTGTAGCAATGAAGCACAAACGTAAGTATATTCTTATGAGCTTAAAAAGCTGAAAACCAGCCCCCAAGATATTGATGAATCTGAAGCCAAAGAAAAAAAAAAATCCCAGAAAATTAATTAATAGCATTGTCATCATAGCCACTAGTAAATACATGGTGCTGGTTTTCAAGGACTAAAAATCTTTTGTTTTGAACTTACTGACATTGGCTGATCCAGCATAAATACTGAGAGTGGAGAAGGGCTGCTACTGTCAGACAAAGCCTTAGGCTGCTGTGCAGCTTATAAGCATGAGAGATATATCGGACATACCTATTTTAAATGTGTCTCTTCCCATGTTTCCTTTCACCAAACGTATTTAAATGCACACCAAGAACAGATTCAGTAATTCAGTGTGCTAAATTCTGGAATCAGTGATTCACCTGTAACATGCGTTGTAGTATGATTACCAGGAGGAGAAATCGAATCTCTGTGGTACGTGGCATGAAGAAGAGAGAGGGAGCACTTGCTTTCTGCCTGTATCTCGTGCTTTCCATTTGCTGCCCTGCATGCCTGCTCCCCGTTCTCCCTGCAGCCCCGCTCTGGGCTGTTCAGCCCCATGGCTGGAGTTTTTGCCGTGATCCATGCTGCCGCAGCCTGCGGCTCACAGCTGTGCCCAGCCGCCCTCACGCCTTTGCCGTCGTCATTTCTCGGCTGTTTACTCTGTGGCTCAGTGTTACAGAGAGCGCGCCATACCATATGCGTGTGCTTCGGTTTTGTGGAGCAGATGCTGCCTGACACTGGCTTTCTGAATTTTGTTTAAGTTCTGCATAAGGGGGATCTCCCCTGAAGTTTTGTTTTCCTCTTGCAGTCAATCTTCCCTGTGCTGCTGTATACTGCACACTGAGATTTTTCCTTCCAGCACTGCAGACCTGCTGATTATTGCAATTTCCTTGTTTTTAATACAGACTATGCACCCCTTCTCTTCCTCCCCCGCCCTGTGCTGGTTTTGCCTGGGGAAGCAGTCCCAGCTAGAGCCCACAGTCTCTTTTTGTCCATTCCTCCATCTACTGGGAGGTTTCACTTGAAACAGTGTGAAGCTTTTCGTGCTTTTGCCTGCAGCTGTGACAATTTTTCTCAGTAGTTTATTTTCTGGACACAGCCTTTCTGTTATGCCTTCATTTGAGAAAGAGGATCTGCAACTTTCACATGATAAAAGTCTTGTTGCTGCAAAATATTCCCAAGATGCATCAATAGAGAGCAGCTGTGTAGGAGCTGCATCTGGATGCAGATAAGACGAACGCTTGTCTGTGCAACCTAGCTGTATCCAAGCTTTCCTTTCCAGTCTCATGCAAGATCCCTGCTGCCCACTGCACCAGAGATGACCATTTGAGCTCTCTAAATCTGACCAAAGACAAAATGCTGCCTCTGGTTTCTCAAGCTTGGTTTTGGGGAGGTAACAGCAACTCTTAAGTGTCTCCCAGCTGCGTCCTGTGCTTCCACAAATGAGTTTTATGTGTCAGTGCAGCGATTTATGGCTGAAGACTTCAGTAACAAGTAGTCCTGTCCGCAATGACTACTTAGCAGTTAGGACTCTGATAAAAGTTAATCTAAAAGTCCTGGTGATGGTTTTCAGACATTTGCAAGAAATGACCAAAAGTGCCTGAGGAATTTAAGCCTCATCTGTTTGACTTGCATCAGGAAATGAGCCCAATGTTGTGGTCATGCTGTTCCACAGCCCATCACCTTTACTCTTTTAGTGTCATCATAAAATAAAGATATCTATCCAAAATAAAAGAAATACAATTTCTGCATGGATTTATTCTGGAACAATCAAGTCAGTTAACTGTCCCAAATGAGAGACAGCCTGATTTGCACAGAAAGTCCAAAAGTTGCTGGATGCTAATACTTCTAAATGCTTTAGAAAAATCTCACCCCTTATTTTCTGGATCTCACTGATTTGATTAGAAACGTATCTCAGTAAACAGCTGAGGACAGTGTTAGGAAGTAGCCCAAGTTTGTATTTTTCTGCCCTTCGAAGGTTGTACTTAAAAGGTGGAAAAACCAGAGCCACTTCTCAATCTAATCTGACCCATACTAAATCATTAACCATGTTAGCCTCGTCCCCTCTGTTAAAACGTGAGTGGATGCTTATTCATTTCTTAATATAGTTTTGCTTTTAAATGATTCATATTCCATTTCATCGTTTTCATTGCACTTTATAGAAACTTGGCAGAGGCCTGAAGGACCTTTACTCTCTCCAGCTTGTCACTCCAGATGGCTTTGCATTTCCACAGCAGATGAAATGCTCTGGTCATGGCAGTGCAGTTGCATGCATTTACTAATCCGCTTTGCCAATCTCCCGGACCTTTGTAGGACGCTTCTGTGCGCCACATTTGAAGAGTTTGCATTTAAATTGGCTTTTGAAATTCATGTTTCATTTTCTTATTTTAATTACTGTCCCTGCTACTCTCACAGTAAGTTATTATACTGTGCTGGAATACTTAGGGACTATTCAGGTTTCTTGTGATTTTGGTAATAAATTTAGATCTGATATTATTGCTATTATACCAGGATCAAAATACCTAATTAGTGTTACCATGTGTTTTTTTCAGTAACACAAAACATGTATAGTAAAAATAGGCAAAAAATTAGTACCTCCATTTTATTGATGGTAAACTGGACCTCTGAAAGGTTAACTGATTTGTCTCAAGATGCTCAAGAGACTGTGGCAGAATCTGGGAGCTCCATTCTTTGTGGCTCATATGACTTCTGCCTCGTAAATTCATGAAACCTTGTGGGATCAGACCCACAGCAGCAGCTTGGAGAACCAATCTTATGCCCAAGAGTCAGTAAAATGAGATTCCTCACAAGTGCAGTTTCACTAAAACAGTGGGAAAATGTTTCTGACTGTGAATTTACTTTTCATCTCCATTAATATATTTGAGTCAGAAGTGGTATGAAATATTGTGCCATTTGCAACTGAATCAGAGTTTGGACTGTGTCTGGGTCAGCCAGGAAAGTCGTACTCAGCACATTGAGCCAGTCTATTTCAGAAAATCCCCTCTAGGCAGTTACTGGGTGGCAAACATGCTTCATATTCATAAAATGTTGTTTTTCTGAAAAACAGTCCTATTATGTTACTCTGAAATACACTTACTTAAAATTATGGTCCTATTGTGTTTCTCTGAGTCTGTCTTTGGGTAATCCTCTGGCTTTTGCCTCAGGTCTTGATGTATGACAAGAGAAACCATGCTGTGACATTGGTGGCTTCAATTTACTACCCCTGTTTTGTAGTACTCAAAGTAAAGATAGCAAATTGATTCATATTTCAAGACCAGATGCCTTTTCCTATTTGCCTGGTCCCTAAAAAGGGTTCAGCATTGCATGCAGGGGTGTGTACGTTGAAGATGTTCTGCTTTGACCTCTGTGGGGTTGTTTGATACATTGCACAAGCCTGCAAAAAGGGAGGAAAGCATTCCTGAATTCATACTTTTTGCAGGAAAAGTCTTGCACAATCTGTATCGACAGCTTGTGAAAACAATAGAGACCTGGTGCATGGTATAAGCAGATCTAGTAGGCTCTCTGTCTTTCTGTCTGTCTGAGACCCACAGCTCGTGGCAGCAGCACAGGAGGTATAACTGCGCAAGTGGACATTGCTGAAAACCTGTAATAAAGAGGAGACGTTAGTGGTTGAAATTTTCGGTTATACTTAAGACTGATTTTTGGACATTGTGATGTTTAGAAGGGGGAAATGTGAGGCATTGTATTTTCACACCACTTGTGCAGAAGCTGTGTGGGACCAGTTGGGACCAGCTGTTGTGCTTTGCAGTGATTCACGTTGCAAAAAATGAATGTTTAGAAATCAGATGCGAGTAAGGAGAGACAGTCTTCAGCAGGGCTGAGAAATTCCTTAGCCACTTGGCTCTGTCTTTTTGTAGGTCCTCACTGATGCATTGTGAGTTCAAATTTAGTGCTAGAATGAATTATTCATCACTGAAGTCAAAAGAAGAATTTTCAGCTCCAAGTTTCAAGCTGTTTTCTCTAGCCCTGATAGTTAGTGGAGGCACTAGTTAGTGGTGCTGTAAGAGTTCTTAGCTGGATACAATTATAATTAACCTGGGAGCAGAAAAAAGGAAATCTGAATATCTCTGAGAGAGGATAAACATGGTGGGGATCTCCAACCATTTTTTCAATCCCTTGTTTGTGTAGTACAGAACTTTTAAGAGGGTTTCAATCTCTATTTCATGTATTGGCTGATTGCAAGCAGAGGTTACTTGTTGCTGCAGTTGCAATGTTTTTAGCATGTTTCCTTGATAACAGACCCGTTCAAGTTGCCAAGCTCCAAAATCCTCATTCCTCATCCCTCTCCTCCTGTGACATGTGAACCTGCCAGAAGATTACAGGTGTATTAGGTTAAGTGCCTGCGAAAAGGGGAAGAGTTTTAGCCAACTAGTTCCAAACTTCTCTTGTTGCAATCTACAGCAACACCATTACTGTCGGATCTAACGTCGTGGCTTAGCCTAACCCTTCAGTTATGCACTTAGAAAGTCACAGCCCGTCAGAATAGCATTAGTGTCATTTCCAGCACCTCGCCTACCCACTGCCACCTCAGATCATGCCTGAAATATTAACTCATGTGCTCTCTTGTAGTGATAAAGTGAGGATGATCAGCTACTTGTCAATCAGCCTTTCAATCTGAGCTTCTAGCTTGCTCATAAATGATACTACCATTAGCTAAAACAAAGTGGGTGGTTTTTCTCATATTTCTCATCTATTTTCACATCAGAGAGAAATCCAAGATGACATATCCATGCTCTGAGCTTAGTGATACTGCAGACTGGATTGCAGAAAGCCTTCTTCAGGTTTGGGTGGGTGGCTGCTCACCAGTCTCTGCCGTGGCTCCCAACCTTTACTTGTGCACATATTCACATTTAGGAATGCCATCCACAATGTTGCCATAGGAAAGGATCCATCTCCATGTGACTAAGCTCTCAGTATCTCTTAGCATTCCTGCTAATTACTAATGACAGAGACTTTGTCTCTAGAAGATCACAGTACCTTGATTTGCATTTTTCTCACTAGGAGGAAAGTTGACAATGAGGGAGCGGTCCACTCTCAAGACACCTACTGTCAGGAAGAGAAATTTTTTATGACTCCAGTAAAACATACAAAGCACTCAAATTTCAGTCAAGATATTGTTTGTTGAGTATTTCTTTCTGTCTGAGATAAAGGGAAGCAAACTAGTCTTAAAATTATATCCCTGGGGGAAGATAAGGACACCAGGCTTATTGGTTACAAGGAAATCCCTTTGCTTCTTGGGCAGTTTAAAGGAGCCTTAAAGTACTTGTAAAATCAGGTCTCCATCAGCTGCCTGTGTATAACTTTTTAGCTAAAAATAAAAGAAAAAAGAAGTGTGCATTTGTATGGAAGGAAAGAAAATACTCTGCTCTGACACAGCCAGTCCAGAGATTTCTAATAAAACTGGAGCTTTTTCACCCTCATCAGTTCTGTCTTCATGACACTAAACCTTTTGAAATCAACTGTAGCTTTATTTTGACTCAACCTCCTTTGGTTTAGAAATTTCCACCTAAGTGAAAATGGCAGCACTCCTGATTTTTCCAGGCTAATTTGCAGTGTGATTACAGAATAAATTAAGGTGTATCAATGAGAGACATCTCTTGTACTATCTGCTTCATTTTATGGTTATTTAGAAGCAACTTATGGAACAGTTACCATAGTCACAACCTAAAAAGATAGAGGCAGTAGCAAAGCTTGTGAGCTAAAATCCAGTATTGCTACATGCATGAAATCATAGATAAGTGTGACAGGATGTGACATCTAAGATACAGGTTGACTTACCAACGAGGGACAAGGCTAAGATAAGACATGCTGCCTCTGGAGGGGGAGGGGGGAGAAGAAGAAAGATTCACTGTAGGAATCATTTTGATTTTTGAAAGAAACCACAACGCTTCAAAATGATTGTGCTATAATGGTTATGACATCAAAAGCAAGGACAAACTCCTGGGAAGTTATATTTGCAGTAATTCCATTTAACCATTTCAAGGCAGGTGAGTGGACAAAATACAGGAATTGCCCACAGCAACGACTCCCCTTCAACACATACAGTTTACTCATGTTCTCCATGTGGTTTTTAGGGCTTGGTAGACTACATCCATAGCTTTTCCCCTTCTGAGACTTGCTGTCTCCCAATAACCCTGACTGTTATAATTGAGGCCCTGGTTAATAATTGTTTTCTCTTCCTCTCAACCCCATAGCAGTAAATGCTGTCTAAAATACTTAGTGCACAGAGTAGGCAAATATATACATGCATAAGAGAATGTGAGGCTGTTAGTTTTTCTGTGTGATAGCAACAGTGCTAGTACTGACACTTGCGCTCGCTTCTACTCTGCACAGTATGAACGTCCATGTGAGACCAGGGCAATTGAGACCTGGCCCCTTTCCTTTCTGATTTTGCACATCAAGAATTTGTTCATTATAAAAGTGCTAAAAGTGATAATATCATATTCTCATGGATGGGGCTACTAAACAAACAAAAAAAAAACCCAAAGAAAAGGCAGCTTACACAATCACTGAAATTTCAGTGTTAGAACTGGTGTGTGACATTGATATACATAGAAATTATTTGACTCCAGTGCAACCAGCAAAAGGCCCCAGTGACCTTGCTGAAGACTCTGCAGCAAGGTTGAACTGAGCACAGGCAGACTGATACCTGTGAATACTGCTCAAAAAGCCAAATTAGCATGCACTTTTGCATGATCTGTCTTGCTGTCTGGGCATTTTCCCACAGTGCTTGGAGCTCTGATTAAGGCAGTCAACCATAAATCACTAAGGCACATGTCAATGAAGCCCTTATGATGCCACTGGGAATAGAGGAATCATATCCTCTTATTGCTTTAATTGCAAGGCTGGAGTCCATTTAAAATCCATTTAAATCTATGAACTGGTGCTAGTTTTAAACTGGTAATTTATGTCCAGTGGTTATTAGCAGCATTTTTTTCCCCCTGATTCTGAACTATTGCCAAGAGCTGCTCTAACTAACCTATGATATTCATGTTCAGGCTTATACAATATAATCTCCTTCACTTTCTGGGTATATATCAGCAGGCAGCAGTAATGGGCATTGTCTGAAACAAAGCCTCTTATAGAAATGTTGCAAACCAAAATGAAAAGACTGGAATAGCTCACCATCAGTACGTGAGAGTATTCCGAACTGCGAATTGATCAGTGGATTTTCTGCCGTCATCTTTCAAACTGCATTTTGGAAGGACTCAGAAGAAGTTCAGTAGTATGTAACTGATATGCAACACTGACCTACCAGGATGAGCTGTGCAATAATAACAAAACAAATGCTTTTAGCAAACAAGGGCAAATTCAGTCTAGTTAATTACTTCATTATTTTTGGAATTTGAGTATTTCATAGGCACTCTGTCCTTGTACTCCTCTGATTTGCAAGACAGGGTGTTCTGCAAGGTAAGAGTTCACACACAGAGTATAAGCTCTTCTTCTCCATGCCAGTGCTTTTGCAAGGTGGCCTTCAAAGGTAGGCAGCCAGCCCCCCACTTCTGACTGACCAAAATCAGATTCTACAAAGGGGTCCAGCTGAAACAGTGCAGAATTGGCATGTATTGTACTGCCAATATAATAAGAAACACTAAAGAAGAAAAGCAACAGCAATGGCAGAGCTGGCACTTACATGACTGCGTTTACAAGCAAACAATGTAGAAGCAAAGACAACTTCGGCAGATGTATCCTGAGGCTGAGATGGTTCTGGCAGCTTCTGGGCTGCAGAGTCCGGGCAGGGTCATGACCCATTTAAAGTAATCTGACTTTTCCCTCTGTACTGTAAAAAACCTCTAACTGCTCTATGGCAGTTTTCATTTCAGTTTTCTTGCAGAAATGGACTTTGATTCACAGAGGTCAATGTCTTCTCATTTACTCACAGTATTAAAAAAATCTGGAATTTAAAACAAAGGGATGCAAAATCTTTTGCTCCCATTGCCCATTTTCCACCCTTAAATGATGTTCCAAAGTCCTGAGGACTGCAGGTAGTTCGGGTATCACATCCATCTGTCACTGCTGGGCCTTTTCAAACCGTTGTCTCTAGTCACTGCCCTTCCTTTGTCTTCTCTCCCTCTGCTCTGCAGGTCCGCTGCCTGCCTCCCCACGGTGCCACTGGCTGAGCTGCCAATAAAGCACAGGTGTACCCCCAGCAAGTGCCACAGGGGCACGCCGGGGCAGAGAGGATGGTTACGTATTCACAGTGCATCTGTTTCCAGCTCTTTTGTCCATCTGTTACCGTTTCTTACTACTAGCAGGTGAGCACCTAGCCCTGGAGAGCTACAAAAGCAAAAAGGAAACTGGCACTTGAAGAGTGATGAGATAAGCATAATAATGGATGTAAAGGTGTGGATCACAGTTGGAGATCCATAAAGGGATGTAGGAGCAAATGTTGGAAGTTGTGGTGAGGTTTTTTTTTCCCCTGCATTTAGAACGATCATCAGAGTGCAATGAGGCTGGCCTGATCAGCTGGAGACAGGCAAAGAAACCAAGTGAAAATAGGCAAAGGCTCAAACATTTCTAAGGCAAAGTGCTGGTCTTTCTTTTTTTAAGTGAAACTAATTAATTCCTACTGGAAATCTACCAAACTATTTACTCTTACTTCTGGTAGCAGCAGCAACAGAGGTAACCAGAAATCTCTAGGTAGTACAGGTGTTTGCCAGCAAGAGCAGCTGTTACTATTAGAAAAAAAGGTTCTCTTCAGTTTCGGCTTCATAACCCAGATGACAAGTTCTGAAATGAATTAAAAAAAAAAAATCTCCAACAGACGCTTCATCAAAACCTGGCTCATTGCTTGGCTTTGCTTGCAGCTGTTTTACTCCTCCCGGGTTTTGGCATGGGATAGCTGTTGGGGGGGCTGTGTTCACCCTTCTGCATGTCCTTTTTCTGACTCACCTTCCATTCAGAAGCCAGTTTCTTTTTTCCTTCATTTTCTGCTTATTAGTGCAAAAGAAGCAACTGTGCTGCTGCCTTAGCTCATGCCTCAGCTAAACAAAGAAGAACAGCTTCCTTAGGCGGATGGAAGATGTTTGTTTTGTACTAGGTGCTCACTTGGGACAAAGAGTAAACAACAAAATTAACTCATTCCCACCATGCTAACACTTTTTTTAAAAAATTCTCATATGAAGGTTCTCCTTTGAAGTGGCAAGGTTCATTGACTGGATTTGAGGGCATCCAGATAATGCCTCAAAAGGCAAAATTATACTTATGTCAGCAGCATTAGGGGAAGTTAAAGTTGTGGATATAAGCAATCCAAACTAAGCCAGGAAGCTTCTGTTTGATTCAGACAGCTTATAGCTGGCTATCACTGAAGTTTGCATTTGACAACTGCAGAACTATATCCTTTTGATTTTTCATGTACAAAGTCCTGCAGTAGTTCAGAAGTGAGGAGCAGGGTTTCATGCCTATGACTGAGTAGAAAGACCCAGAAGCATTTTGAAGTTATTCAGCGCAAGTTATGTTTTGTTCTTACGGCTTTTCTTTTTAGCACCAGAAATCAGTGCTGATGTCATTCTCATGTTAGCTGCTTAGTTTAGTGAGAATAAAGGACAGCTAAATTGGGACCCTGCAAAGTGCAACACCCAGATGGCTGAAAAGACAACTGAACGAGGTGCTGAAATGAGAGGCTTTTGTCTTGGGTTTGAAAAAGAAATTAAAAAAAAAAAAAATCAAGCAGCATACAAAAAATACACACAACCATAAACAGAAGTAAAGTTCATTTTGAGCCTGAATTTTGCATTCCTTCACATCAAATCAGGCAGTCAGCATTGCTATACTTATTCTGTGTTAAAAACAGAAGCAAAACCAAAAGCAAAGCAAGGCAAAGAGAATCAAACCTCACAGGAGTCTGTTTGGCAGTATTTCAGTATTCAGAGATAGCTGTTGCTGGTGAAGTGTATTTTGCAACCTCCACGCGGGCCAGGTGGTGCAGGGGACACATTACGGTCCTTACAGTCATCCTTTGTAGTGACCTCCTAGACAAATGCTCAAGCACCAAGCAGTATCCCAGGTTTTGCTTCTATCCCAGATCCTGGATATTTCACTGAATACATTTCAACCCTTTGTCATCACAATGTTATCACTGCAGAATGACAGCAGGCTAAGCCAGTAAGTTAACCTGGACCTTGCTGTAAGAGATGTTGAAACAGAGGTGAGAGGAGTGGCTATAAATTGGAGGACCACTAATCTAATAATTATCAGGTAATTACACAGCCACAGTAAGCCAGGTATGGCTGCTTTTAGAAATGTCCCAGGAGGAAACGAAGTGGAGAGGGAATTATTCTAACATATGGCAATTTATCAGTTGCTAACATCAGCAAGACTTTGTTAAAAGATTCCCTTAGGGTTCCCTATGACAACGTCACGGATTTATGACTGGTGATGAACATCTCTCTGAACAGTGCAAAACGAAGTAAAGGATTACAGACTTCTGGGTATTCTGTGATCTGGGATACAGGTGAAACAATTTCCACCATAGCGAGTATCTTGTGACAGAAGGCAAAATCATTGCTGGTAGTCTGTGTGATTGATAAGGTATAACATATTTTGCTTAGACTGTTTCGCACAGGATCTAGAGAGAGAATCAGTAGCCAAAGAACTCAGAAGAAACTTGCTTAGTTTATCCTTGAAGATACTTTTTTTGCCTTATTTTCTCTATTCTTCCAGCAACATGGGTTATATCAGACATAGCAGCATAACACATAAGTGCTAAAATTAACAATGCTGTGTTGTAAAAAACTCTTTTAAAAAATGGTGACTGTTGGGAACTGCTCATGAATAAAACTCAAAAGGAAGGAGGAGCGAGGCATCATGGAAATGTTGGCAGAACTGTTCTTTCAAAATTTAAAATGTGAAAATTTGTTGACAAGCAATATAGATTGCTTTAGGTAGGGCAGTGATCATGTACACATTATGGTTTTTTTTTCTTGTCAAAAGTACAAGATACAAAGTACTACAGGCATTTTCAGCTTGGTGGGTTTATGTGGAGGAGTGGGTTCTTGTTGGTTTTGGTTGGGAGTTACACTGCAGGACAGGGAATGGGGATGTCCCAAGGCTCATCCTGGTTCCTTGCTGAGGAGGCCCGAGGTGCTATGCTAAAGCCTGCCTTTTTTTCAAAAGGACCGTGGACATGTGGGCAGGGAAGGAGTCTGTGATACTCTCTGATGCACACCTGTGCTGGGAGAGTAAGTTGGCTGCTCATTCTGTAACTGGAACAATCTTCCTTGCCCATTGCAAGGATGCCCTTGTTTCTCTTTTTCCCACCACTTGAGGAAACTGTTTCTTTGTTGGGTTTCTCTGTGTGTGCTGGAGTTTATGAACTGATGTGATATGACAGTATAGCTACCATTGCAGAAAAAAACAGGAAGAATGGCACATTTTTTTCAGCATAGTCCATCTTGCTCTAACATTTATCTGGCATGTTGAAGCATTAATGCTTCATGTGCTGCAGTAACTGACTTTTTGATATAGAAGTTTTGTGCATTATAGAGTATACAGTGCCAGCAGGATTTTGGAAAAGAAGTGGGATAAGGGAGGAGAAATTTTCTTTTTAATAAAAAGCAGTAAATTCCGTCATGGGAATTTATACACCAGCCGGGGCATCACAGTAGCGGTAAGAGTTAGTTTCCAGGTACCATCAGATGGTGATGAAAACATTCAGAGTGTGACATTCATTTGTGTCCTGAACAGTCACCTTGTAGAAGAGAGCAAAAGCTCATCCAACTGAGGATTGATGCACCATCTTCCAGTAGGTTTCTTAGCATCAGGTACATGACATTTCATGAACTTTTTGTAAGGGTGGATTTTTCCAGCCTTTCAGAGTGTATTACCTTTAGGGGATTAAAGAACTTTGGTCTCTGGTTGCCCATGTGCAAGCAAGCATAGAAAGGGCATGAAAAATTAATATGGGCCAGTATTTCTAAGCCTTTGGTTGTGCTCTTGGTTGTTGATCAGACTTTATTCTATTTGTATTTAGACTTGACCACAATGAATGAAGCTAATTAAACTTGGTTAAGCTGATAACACCGCTGCAAGAACCCAAAGCTTGAGCCCTCCTTGTCTCTGTCAAAGAAAATCAATATTTTCATTCTTCTGTAACCTCATTGCTCTGTTTAGCAACACCAAGCCTACGTTATGCTGAAACTTATGTGCATAATTAGAGCTTTGGGAATTTGGAGGGGTTTTATCCATAATTAGAATGAAGGTTTTCAAGAGTAAGGATTTGCTTTCTATGGTTTTCCGCATTCTTAACAAAAAAAGAACAAACTCAAAACCATAAGTAAAAAGATCTAGAAAGCTGTCCTTGCCCCATGTTAGTCAGACTCTCGTGCTGGCATTTCTGACCTTTCTTTAAGTGGAAGGACACATGAATGCTTGAGTTTCACTGACAAAAAGGAGGCACCCAAAAGGAAAGGTTTTGCATGAAACCAGGTGTTCTCGTTTAACCTGGCAGGCAGCTAAACACCACACAGCTGCTTGCTCACTCCCCCCCTTCCCAGAGGAATGGGGGAGATAATTGGGAAAAAAAAAAAAAGTAAAATTCATGGGCTAAGATAAATACAGCTTAATAAGACAGAAAAGGAAGGGAAAATAATAATAATATACAAAATAAGTGATGCTCAATGCCACTGCTCACCACCCGCTGACCGATGCCCAGCCCATCCCCGAGCAGCGATCGCTGCCCCCCGGCCAACTCCCCCCAGTTTCTATACTGTGCATGATGCCAGATGGTATGGAATAGCCCTGTGGCCAGGTTGGGTCAGCTGTCCTGGCTATGCCCCCTCCCAGCTCCTTGTGCCTCTGGCAGAGCACGGGAAGCTGAAAAAGTCCTTGACTGGTGTGAGCACTGCTGAGCAACAACTAAACCATCAGCGTGTTATCAGCATTGTTCTCATCCTAGATCTGAAACGCAGCACTATGCCAGCTACTAGGAAGAAAATTAACTCTATCCCAGCTGAAACCAGGACACCAGGATAGCTCTTCCAGTAAATACTTCACAGTCATAGTGGGATTAGGACCATATCTCTTGGAGAAGACTAATATCCCCCGTTAAAAGAGAATTATAAGCTGCACTTATGCATGTTTAGCTATGTTTAATTGCTGGCACACTTGAGTGAACCGCTTTTGGGAGTAATAGTTACATGATGTTCTCTGTTGTGTAATAGATTAAGGGAAATGTTGGGAATTGTTTGGTTCTCATACTGTGCAGCATCTCCCACTGCCTTTTGGGACAGTAACTGACCGCAGTTTTTTAGGGCTTTGGCAGCAATAGAAGTCCTGCCCTGGATTTGGGTAATTGCCATAGAACATGCTGAAAAACTTCCCTCCCTGGATAGCCAGCCCTCTACTTTACTATCCATTGCATTTCCTTGCACCAGTATAGGTGAGAAATGTCAAAGCAGCACAGAAACATGCCTGTAGCTGAGTCTTCAGTAGAGATACTGGTAAGAGCCAGAGCTAAGCAATTTGACTTGGCCAAATAAAATATTTCTAGTGCTATTGAGAGCTATGCACAATCTCCAGTAACATTTGTGTAAACCCAAATCTCTTGATTTTTAGTAAAAGCAATGTTGTCTGAATGGTGCTAGAATAGTGAGGGTGAAAATAACTATTCAGAAAAGCAGTAAGATGACCTGGTTTAACCTAATAGCTTTTACTACAGGTGGAGCATAGTGCAGCGAATGGAATAACAAACAGACTCCCCAGTTTAAGCAGCCGCCTTCTGGACTGCAACTGCACATGCGAGCAAATACATTATAAACAGCTTCAGTGAGAATTGCAGGGAACTGCATCCTTGGAAGGAAAGTACCAAAGACAAAACTCGCATCAAAAGCAGCAGTAGGTAAAAGTATTCCTGAGTGCCCAGGAACAAAGGAGGTTTTAGGAAAAATGTCAAGCAAAGAGGGTTTACATCTTATCTATATTCATCCTTGGTTCCATTTGCCTGCAGTGTTTTCCGTCTTACAAAGGAGATCAGCTTTTTGGGGGACAGCTGGGACAGGGACAGCTTATTGTCAAGTCTCAAATGTCAATGACTAATGCTGATTTACATGCAGATTGTCTCTTGGCTTTATTTCATTGGGTTATTTATTTATTTCTCAGAAATATTGTCATTTGCTTCTAAGGAACAAATCAATGAGGGGACAATAAAGAAGGTGTAATCTTATTGCCGATTCAGGGAAAAAAAAAAAAAAAAAAAAAAAAGAGAAGCATTTCAACAAATGTATAACTGCTGGTAGTTTTTCCATTCAGGTGTTTGCCAGGTGTCAGTCTATTTGGGAATAATGAATGCTGCTGTAGATCTAGAGCTGCAGTAGAACCCAGACTCTGTGTTTAGTCTCTGCTGATTGAGTTAGCCTTTAAATTCCTCACTATTTGTATAAGACAAGTACCATTCCATTAACTCTGTTCCCCGACAGCCAGAAAAGTGAAATCCTGTAACTCTCACCATCTGGCTGTGAGCAGAAAAGGTGAGGTTTGTTGTTTTTTTTTTTTTTTTTTTTTTT
>VZTL01030241.1:0-26605 GCA_013400535.1 Scopus umbretta
TTTTTTTCTTTTTCTTTCTTTCTGGTAGTTAATGTGAATGAACATCAACATCCATCACCATTAGCAGTTCTTTCTTCAAGTAAATTTAAACATGATCTACAACATGCCTCAGCTCTTGGGATAGAAGCAGATATTATTGTTTCCAAAATATAATTTTTCATGTCTATCTTAATTTTCGTGACAATATTGGTGCAAGTACTTACACAATGCTTAACAACAGATTTAAATATAGAGAAAGGGATAAATTTCTTTTTCCTTTTTCCCAAAAAGGTGGGTTTTTCCAATGGCCTGATACAAAGCATATTGACATCTGTAGCAATCTTTCCATTTATCCTAAGTAGCCTTTGTTCTGGGTCCCAAAACAAGAGAATGATGCATCTTGAGAGGAAGAACTACAGTGGTGTAATTAGGAAAGACATTCATAACCAGGTATATTACATTTCCATAAACTAGTATAAATAGATCCTCCTAATTCAGCAAGGAAGTGAAAGAATGGGCTATCATGAGGAATAAGGATAGATAATAAGCCTCTGCTGCTGTATTTTGTATCTTCTGACAAAGAGTTTGCTCCTTTTAGACATTTTGTCCTACTGTTATCTGAGTCCAGTATTTAGAGTACTCACTGAATCTGACTGAGAACTACTTTCAGTGAGGATTAATTCTGTCCACTAGCAGGAATATTTGAAGGCTTTATATGATTTTGCTTTGGCAGATTACCTATAGCAGAACCAGTAACCTGTAATGGAGATATCAGTACCTTGTGTCGTGGCAATTACATACTGGAACTCTTTGAAAGAACTTTAGGAATACATACAATATGATATGCATCAGAATCTTTACCACAAAGGATAAAACCAGCAAAATAATTACATTATTTTTTTATTGGGTTATCTTGAATACTCTGTTAAATAATAAAATCCAGGTATGCTTTGAAGGAACAAAGGAAAGTGAGCGTGAAAAAACATATCTCTGTTTGCAGGTTTACTTTGGGGAAATCTAATTCATGTTTGCTTAAACTTACAATAAGAAAAGACCTTGGAAATGAGACAATCTTTGTTCTAGTAGTCCTATTTAATCCATACATGACTGGATTGAGATAAGTCTTGTACCTCATTGACTTATAAACTTCCTCCTCTATCCTTGTCACTTCTAAAGAGGAAAGACTTATCCTCTGTATGGAGAATATGTAGCAAGATGATAAGTGTAAACTTGAAAAGTCACAGCAAACTGTAGGGTCTCTCACATGTCACTGTCAGGAATACTTTCAGTTTCATTTCATAAACTGCATCCTATTTTCCACATTCTTTGAGTAGGTGATGTTCACTGGAAAGTGGTACAATTATAATCTTTATGCAAAGTGAAGATGTGATAAATGTTGCCCACTATCTTGTTATAATTTTTTTAAATCACATAGTATGTACATTTTTACACCTCATTGCTTTGTGTACAGCTTTTGGGTGCTGGATTTGCATGAGAAAAATATAGTAAGATAGCTGCAGATGTCTCATTTTAATGAGATCCTTTGGCCACCACTAAGATTGCAATAGACTGGCTTCAGAGAAGAGGATAGGGGTGGCTGTATTCCTGTCACTTTCCATTCCCAGCAGAAGAACTGGTTTTATACTGGGGGGATAAGTGAGAAAGATCCCTAGAGCCCTAAAGGGTGGGGTGCATCAGTCTTTGTCCCTGCTGAACACAGCAGGGGACTGTACCTAGCAGAAAGCCACACTGTATAATGTGAAACACTCTCTACCGACTATTCAATGGTGAATCAGGAACAGAGACAGTGAGGTTAGTACAGTAGTCAGTATGGTTTTTTCCTTCCCTTCTATACCTGGGCTTTCTCATCAGGCACTTCCTTGAAAGCTGGACTTTATAAGACCTTCAGTATACCACCAAACCACCCTGTTGGGAGCCAACTTTTGTGAGGAATAAAATCTTCCAACAGATGGAA
This sequence comes from Scopus umbretta, assembly GCA_013400535.1. NCBI lineage: Eukaryota > Metazoa > Chordata > Aves > Pelecaniformes > Scopidae > Scopus > Scopus umbretta. The sequence goes on from VZTL01030241.1 coordinate 1,955, forward strand.
ATCAGGAGAGGTTTGCTGGGCCAGCTTTCACTAGATCTGGTTTGGAAGACCTAACAGCTCTTTTTAAAAGCACAATTAACAAACGTGGACTTCCTTCTAATTTTATAAAAGAACAGAAGAACTATTGACATCTACTTTCTTTTAGTAATTAAGGACAACCAAAAGTAAATATCTCAGAAGCAAGCAGGTATTTTTGTACACTAGTACTTATCTATTCACATGGCATGAGGCAGGAGGAGAGCTGTATTTCTTTATTTTCATATTTCTATTATTGTAACTTAGTCAAATTAAGGTGAAATTAGTAAATCAGGGTAGAAATTCTGACTCAACTTGCTTAGCAATATAAGTTCTGAAATAGAAAAAAGGAATATGTCTTTCTAGTTCTGAGCCTGCATGTAGTGTTACGCTAATTTAATTCTATCCAGTGTTCCTGTGTATTGTAAGCTCATAATGGACATTGAAAATAATTTAGGGAACTTTGTTTTTTATCAGTTACATTTATACAATGAAATGTTGTTGCTGAGTTCCAATTTAACTTTGCTTTTGCTCTGCCACTACCTCTCTTTTGTCTAGGCTTTCCTGCTGCCCTCAGAATAAGCCTTTCTACTTCAGAAGTAGATATATTCAGAGATCATTCTTTATTAGCTACATTCAGTGTCTGTGTGTTACATCCACTTAGATTAGTAGTAGTCGCATTAACCCCAATATGTATTTATTTGTGTAAGAAATAGGAAGCTCTTACTTGTCATTCTATGAAATTCTTGGTAATGAAACCTTGTTTTAATACAAAAATTTTTATTATTAGATAGCCTAAGGCTTTGGTAAGGAAGACAGCGTCTTGCATGTAGCTTTGAAAGTGGAGAGAATTATATGCAGGAAATTAGAGAAACACAAGAAAAGTCAGCCTTCTCTTACCACTTTTCAAGCAGTAGCTGAATAAATGTTAAAATATAAATATCTTTATTCTCAGTTCCTGTTGAACTAGCCTCTGATTTTTCTATCACAAACTTGAAGTAAGCTCACCTTTATATCTCTTATTTTTAAACACTGATCTATTTTTCCATAATGCATTTGAGATAAGCAAAAAGTGTGCAGTTGCTTTGGCCTCTGTGGCTACAGCAAAGAATGTTCCATCTAAGTAAATTTTCTACCTGCCAGTGTTGGTAAAGAAAAAGAAATCTCCTATTGTTTAGTGGGAAGGATAAACAGATGTGTTTTATAATGCTGCATTTGTTTTAGTGTTCCAAGGTTATAGTCTGCAGGATTAGGTTATAAATGTAGACAGCAGTGAATACATTTTCTTGACTTTGAGCTTCAGTCTTAGGGGAAGGAAGCTGAGATTGTTTTCCTGTCCAGCAAGAGCAACACAAATGAAATTCTGCCATAGTATATGATCCAGTAAATGAGAGAGGCATTAGAAAGATAGATTGTAAAAAGAAAATATGTAATTATCCCAATGCAATGGTGAGTCTGGGTCATATGTGAGGTTTTACTTTTCATAGAAGACTGTGACTTCAGAAGCTACTGTATGTTAGTTATATTGCGTCTAAGTGCATAGTGAACTATACAAGTGGGGAAGTGACCTTCACGGTGCCCTACGAAGACATTTCATGATTGTTAAGCATACTATGTATAGCAAAGTTATAGCTGTGATGCTTAAGCAAGGGAGAAAGCATAATTAATAGAAACAAGTGCATTTATGACATGAACAGCAAATATTGACCAGCTCTCTTCTAAAAGGATTAACCTGACTTTCCCCCTACACTGCATTTTGACTTAGAAATGGAAGTGGCAGTTCTGCAGTGATTTGTCATGCAGACCTTTTGACTGAACTTTAGCAAGAAGAGAAAATTTGAGGAGGTTTTTTTTTTTCTCTATAATATAAGTAATGTTAGGAACACATATATTTTAAAGTTATCTTGATATTCATAAAAAAAGTGTTTAAAAACAATCACACATTATTTTTAAACAAATAATGTTTTCTAAACATTTAGATCAGGGATGATTTTCCTCAGACTTAGAACTATGATCCTTTAGGGAGAGGAAGGAAAAAGTAGATAAAAAGACAAAAATTTTGGTTACAAACTATTTTTAGTGGAGCAATTTTGGGTATTTAAGGAAAGTAATTTAATCTCGAACTCAAATCTCATCAATCAGAAAGACTGAGACTCCCATTATTCATGAAGATTTTTTTAGCAGCAGAGCCATTGTTTAACTCCCTAAACAGATTCAGGGCTGTATAAGCACAGTGTGTTGCACCCTAAACTTTGCTAGAAGGTATCAAAGAAAATACTATTCCTGCCTCATTGAAAAACTGAAGTCATTCAGCACACTCAGGAGTGACTACTACTACTACTCGTGATGGAGGTGCTGTGAACACTTGGGAAGTAAAAAGTTGGGGAAGGTTAACTGAATTTGATACTCATATCTTGTAATACATCTGAATCTTATCTGGAGGATATTATCATCATCTTCTGGTGGGGAAGAATATTGACATTTTTCTCATTTTCCCTCTTTTCCCTGTAGTCTACAGTCTGGAAAAACTACAGATCTTGTCCGCTTTATATCAGTCTGGATTTTTTGGTAATATATTGAACTTGATGGCAAATTCTGTATATTAGGTGGAATGTTGAGTTTGAGATTTTCTAACTAAAACCAAACAAACCAAAAAATAATTTTCAGAGTTTAGCGTTATTTCCTTCTTAGATCCTATGGAACGTGGCATATCTTGTTCTTGACTTCACTATAGAGTTATTTGGATATTTAAAGCAAAGAAAACTTTCCCCTTTCCCTTCATATTAAATCTTAATATTTGCTTCACTGAAATCAGCTGAGTTTAGGCACTGGACCCTGTCACACAGGGGTCCAGTGTGTCCACACACACACAGACACAGACACAGTAACACCAATTGTCATGTTGAATGCATGAACCTAGATGAAACGTGGATGGAGGGATGTAAACATCAGCATTTTTTTCTATATATGGTTAGATGGAGCTTCTATTAAGAAATATGCTAAACATATAAGTGGGTTAGTTGTATGAATGACATTTGTTTAGTTTTGGGGAGATCATGCAACTTTGATCTTGTTTCTCAATCAGCATGCCACTTAGGAATATTGAGGAATAGTAGGCAAAACCATTTCCTAGAATTTGTCCTCGCAATCTCAGAATAGGCTCATAGAGTGATTTTAAAAACAGATTGCAATGCACAGAGTCAGATTATAACTTGCTAAATTAGCTAGTACTCATGGGAGGGCAGCCATGGCAACAAGGAGTTTAGTGGACAGTAGATCTCTGAACTTAGGCAGGCTTTGTGGCCTGCATTGACTCTAATGCTACCATAGCAACACTCCCATCTGCAGCAAAGATAGCATATTTAAAGCCAGCACCGGGATGTCTACATTAATTGTCATTATGCCTTTGAATTTCATAATAGACACAGTCTTAAAGATAGTGGTTGTTTAACAGCCGTGAGAAGTGAGTCTGGAGACAGATCTTTCTGGTTTACTACAGCATTCCATAGATATGACTGAGTTGATTGTCAGGATAAAGAAGGGGAACTTAGCCAGCGTAGGTGTGCAGAGACATAATTTTGGCCAGACTAAGCACACATTCTATTTTTGTTGATGAATACTAGGTTTTTACTTGGTGAAAAACACTGCTTGGATTGGTTGTTCTCCTTGAATAGATTGTATTGAATCTACTGACTCATTTGGCAACATTATCCTGCAATGAGGCAAATATAAAACAAATCCTCAAGCTACAGTTCTACACTTGTAAACCCAGGTGTTCATATATAGTTTGCAGAATAACTAGGTTAAAAGGCAATTTAAGAAAAGTAAGAAAATTTGGCTTTGTAAGTAGAAATGCCAAGGAGTAGCACTGGCTTCTATGTCCTGGAGCTCATATAACAACACAGTTTTACTTGAAATGTACTTGGGTTTCCTAGTGACCAGTGTGCTGCTCAAAATCTTAAAACCATTGCAAGAACAAATGGTACAACTGTCACAGATAATAGTTGTAAATGGAAAGATTTAATCACATCTTTTGAGTTCACAGGTTATGGAAATTGAAACCCATGGTTTTCTTAGCCTCAGATAGCATATTGAATTCCTTCATAGTAGGTGGAGATGTAACACCAGGAGCCACCTCATTCCTCTTCTGAAGTCTATACTGTTGCACTGTGGTCTAGCTGGAAGTGATTCTCATGGCCACTCAGCAGTTATAACTTGTTGAAGCTCAGAGGGTGTTATGATCTCCTTTTCTGGAGCCAGTCATATATCACAGTAACGTTCTTCATCTTACATTCTCTGCTAATGCATTTCTGGGGTCATTCCAAAGTATTTAACACTCTGAATACAACACAACCTGAATACCTTATTCTAAATTTACATTTATTCTAAATTTACATTCCACCACATCACCTGAATTCCAAGTGCTTGACCTTCATCATGAGAGTTCTGGGACAGAAAAGCTTTTATGATTACCATGTTGAGTCTTGAGATTTGGAGAGGAATTTTGACTATTTTTCATCTTCAGACATGGTGATATCTACTGAATTTGAAATCTGAGTGTCTTATCAGCCTATGGCAAAGTGTACCCATGAAGAGAAAAACCTTCCATGCAATGATCTAAAATCATACCTGGCACAAAGCAGTTGGGGTCTTGCCCTCTGTTATGTAATTTTGTAATGTAATACATTAAAAATCGATTATATGACATTGAATGTAGCTGATGACTGGCCTTCAGTGCTCCAGAAGAAACCTGGTTCATAAATCCCGCAGAAACTTGTATTTTCTATATAAGCAAGGTTGTTATATTCTTCCAGGATAGGGAACAAAAGGAAATGAATAAAGACATGACTCCTGAGATAGCCTATCAACAGATTTTTGGAGAGGTAGAACACAATCTGTATGTACAATTATTTTTCTTTTTGCATTTGCAGGTAGTCACAGAAAGTATCTTCAGCATGAAACAAAATTTAAGTCAATAATTTCTGCAAGTGGAATTTAAATACAGCAATTGTAATTTTGAAAGGCATTTTAATTATTAAAGAAAAGATTAAAATCATAAAAGTTAGCAAAAATGTATCTTACCTGACAGTTGTTCATTATTGAAGTATGAATGACCAGCTAGGAAAGTAAGTAACATTTAAAAAAATTTTATGTTCTGAGAAGTGAATTAAAATGCTGTTGAATTTAATCAAAAGAAAAAAGTAACATGAGGCTGTGTATTTAAAAACTATTATGTAGTTTAGAGTAACATGTGATCATGGAGGCCTGAGGGACAAATGGACAAAACCTAAAAAAGACTAGTTAGGGTTTTATTATGGCAAACTTATTTTATATGACAGAGCTTCAAATTATCTTTTGGTACTCTATGCCAACAGTAGGTATTTGAACATGACCAGGTGACAGCTGGTTAAGAAAAGTAGCTAGGAATATTAAAGGATTTTTCTGGCAGCTTTCCTTTCTGCTCTATGTAAACAATTTGTCTACGTGATGGTTATTCTGCACATCTTATTATTGCTTACAGTTTCAGCAGTGTCCTTGTGTTCCTTTAACCCTGCTCTGCTGTACCATGAAGCCTTTTCATTTGTACAGAGCAGAAGACATGGAATCTTTTAATTTGTGCCCATTTAGAAAGGTTTTTAAAGGCACTAAGTCTACACATTGTGTATTTGATTTTAAGAGATGGCACTATGCCAAGAACACACTGTTGTGTAGACTCTAAGGGAGAAAAATTAAGCCTATATGTTGTAGGCTATCTCTGTTATTTTGCAGAAGCCTAGTTTCAAAAAAGTTTCCACTTCCGTTCATTATTCAGATATGCCACATTGCCATGTAAAAATGTCTGGATTTCCTCGATATATGAGAAATGAAGGTGTTATAATATATAAATTTATGCATTTTATATTTTTATTGCATTTATTTATTTCCACAATATTGCCACTCTATCTTTGTCATGTCAATGTGCAACATCAAAACCCATCTAAACGGTTCCCAGTAACATAACAGCATTCCCTACTGCACAGATCTAGAATCAGGAACTCTGCTGTATGACAGAGAAACTCCAAAAAATGGATTAATTTAAATTTTAAAAAGTGACTCCCCTCAAATACAGAAAAGTTTAAAAAAGTTAATAACGTATAAAATTTCTTTTCATCTCAAGCATAGGATGTATCACTGGGTGATGTTCCTAGGTGTTGTGGTTTAACACCAGATAGCAACTAAGCACCATGCAGCTGCTTGCTCATCCTCCCCCCTTGGTGGGATGGGAGAGAGAATCGGAAGGGTAAAAGTAAGAAAACTCGTGGGCTGATATAAGAGCAGTTTAATAATTGAAATAAAATAAAGTAATAATAACAATAGTAATACTTTTTAAAAATGATGAAAAGGAAAACAAGAGGAAGAACAAAACCCAGGAAAAAACAAGTGATGCAACTGCTTACTACCCACTGGCTGATGCCCGAGCAGCAATTGCTACCCCCTGGCCAACTGCCCCCAGTTTCTATACTGAGCATGGTGCCGTATGGTATGGAATAGCCCTGTGGGCAGTTTGGGTCAGCTGTCCTGGCTGTGCCCCCTCCCAGCTCCTTGTGCCCCTGGCAGAGCATGGGAAGCTGAAAAGTCCTTGACTAGACTAAACACTACTGAGCAACAACTAAAACATCAGTGTGTTATCAGCATTGTTCTCATACTAAGTCCAAAACACAGCACTACAGCAGATACTAAGGAAGAAAATTAACTCTATCCCAGCTGAAACCAGGACAGGAGGTTTGCTGTCCTTGTGTATCTTCGTCATCTAGTCGGAAAGCTTAGCGTACAGAAATAACATCCTCTGTTTATAAGCCAAAAGTCTTGTTAATCAAATATATTATTTGGTGAAATTCTCAAATAGTTTGTGCTTTTAAATGGCTCAGTGCTCCAACAGAAACTTTGACAAAAAAGGACACAGGAACTTGCATTTTATAAATTAATGAGATCACTGAATTCTGCCAGGACAGGGAACAAGAGGAAACGAGTGATTGTTGGGATAGTTTTTTCCAAAGACTTTACTGTTATTGCTAAACATCGTTACCTTTGTCTATGAAGCAGCACCAGCAATAACAGAAATGAAACCAGAATATTATTCAAACTTACAATTCATGGTTTTTTTTCCAGATGATGATGCTTTGTTTCCAGCCAGTAGTGAGACAAAATATGTAATTAGCACTTGAGGTTCAAATTTTAGAACTTCCACTTTAATACAAGTTCAAATATGTATTTTTATAACTGTTTGTAACCTGTCTGTGCTGAGTGCCTTCCCAGTATTTAATCACCTAAACCATAAGACAGATTTATAAAATCTGCTGCAAACAAGTGCACACTAATTGTTACAAATAAAAATAAGGTTATGTTTTTGCTAATGAGCTTGCTACTCGGTCTTGTGTGTGATATCAAAGATTAATAATAGGGTCGATATATGTCTGTGGCAATTATCACACCATTTTTTCTCTTTTCCTATATCCTTCTCATGTTACTTTTTAATGTGTTTCTGTTCAAGTCAATTAAATTTCTCAGTAGTCAAAATGCATGAAACACCACTGATTTCCTTTGGAACTACTTAAAGATAAACTGGAAAACTCAATTTTCAAGTCAGATTTTTCAGTCAGAAACACATGAGGAGAACAATAAATGAATTTTTAAATGCCTTTATTTACAGAGATATGATAAGATACACATCAAAAGGGAAAACTTTAGAGTGTAAATATTGCATTTGGTTTCTTTTTTTTTTTTTTTTTACCAAGCACACACAAGCAGGGTAGGTTTGTCTGTGGCCACAATAGTACTAGAGAAGAACTGAAATGCACATTGAGAAAATGAAAATTCTAAGGGGCAAATACAGGGAAGCCACATGGAGCTTTCTTTGCCTTCACTTGTAAATGAGTGTATGTTCTTCATGCCTGTCTTTGAATACATCCTTTGAAAAATATGCTCCTTTTATACAGTGTTGCCTGAAGAAATTGCTTTTACCCTGACTGTAAAATTATGAGATGATTTGAGATAATAAGTTGATTGTAGGGATAGGAATTACTTTCCAACCCAGGTTCTTTATGGATTTCACTGGGCAATATCTGTTAGTCTCTAAGTTGTAGGAGGTGCAATTCAGATGTTCGTTTCTTTGTATTGTCTCTAGGCTGTAAATGTTCTCATCTGGGAATGCTCTTCCTAAGAAACAAGAAGGCTGTTACACTTCTAAATATTGGACATTAAGAGCTGGAGCTGATCAAGACTTTTTCTCAGTGGGGTTCTCCTGAAGAGCATGCTGAATTGGGAAAATTGTTATGGGACATATTGTTTGAACTGAAACCTTGTTTCTGACAGATCTGACAGACTTGTCAGCTCTGGTTCCTGGCAGCCTGTTCTTCCTTGGAGACTGTCATTACATTGCCTTTGGTAACTGCGCTCAACTGCTGGTTCATATTCACAGAGCCAAGATGCTCAAGCCAGGTGTCCCTATCTACACTTAGCAGTGGAAATTGAATGTAAGAGAGTCTCATCGAGCCTTAGCTTTCTGACTGGAGAGCTTGTTGCCTTGCTTGTGATTATACCCAATATACAGTCACTATGAACTGTTGGGGCCCTGGCTATATTAAGCAACTATGAGAAAATAAAGTAACATATCTTTCAAGGTCTCAAAGGAGGAACGAGCGAAGGTCAAAAACATTAAACAAGTAAGACGTGGCAGGAAGTGAAGTTTTGGAAGTTAAGCAGAAAGTGTATCCGGGAGGAAGATTTTATGGAAGCCAATTAGAAGATGAGCTTAAGCGTGGACTTAGCTTAACAGCCAATAGAAAGTGTTAGTGTAGCGCGTGGACAGCATGCGTGTTGCTTTACGAGGTTATAAATGGGGCTTGTAGCGTAATAAAGTTGGACTGAATCTTCACCATATTGGTGTGAACATATTCTTTCCCGTCTTGCCACAAACATGGACCGCGGCATTGAACTGTCCAGGAAGTGGAGGAGCAAGCTGCAGCCCTGAGCTAATATAAGAGCCAGTCAGTAATTGTCTACTTTCAACAAATTTCCAACTCCTCAAGCTGTGTGAACAGCTGGATAAAACAAAGCAGCAGCTACCTGGAAACACAGTTTGCAAAGAACGGGTTGTAAAATTGCCCACTAAAGTTGATTTTTTTTTTTTTTTCTTTCTGAATTTTTGGGTAGTCACTTCATCTTCCTGGGCTGAAATAAATTATTCCCTTTTCCCTTTAACCCTTTCTGTGGGGGAATGTGTTTTTCTAACCAGTAATTCTTGTGACTCATCCAGATACTCTGTAATGAAAAAGAGAATATCTGCCCAGTGCAAGGCATATAAACACCCCCTGCTGAATTGAATCTGGGCACCTGCTCAACCTTTGCTAACCAGAGCAGCAGCCTCTAAACCTCTCCACAAGCTGTTTACTCAGGTCTTAATTATACTATGGAGAAACTCAAGGAACACAAAAAGCACAGAAGAAAAACTTGTTGACATTTATGCTTCATTGGTGCTTAATAAAGAAAAACTCCAGGGAGTGTGCTGTGCTGAGAGATTGGGGTTGGGATTTTGCCTATTCATTCATTAATTTCACATCAAATGTTCATAGCAGTGCATTGTGGATCTTAACTACAGCATAAACTGTGAGCTTTGGAGCCTAATTATGCCAAATAAGAAAATAGCAAACAAACTTCAGCTTCTGTTTTTGTAATTTGAATGTTTGGATCACATTCTTTTTGCTTTTAAGTCCACAACCAAAGCATAGCAAATATTGTCTTGTACCACTCAGCTCTGACAGCAAGCTAACTTTACTTTCTATGGTGGTCTTATTGCTGAGGTCAAGCAGTCTTTAAGAAATCATTTCTACTCCTCCCTTTTACCAGAATGAGTAGCTGCACAACCTTGCAAATTGAAAAAGAATTGTTTCTGAAAACATGTGTAGAGTTCAGATTTAAATATTTGGAACATTTCTGCAAAAGAGCACAAGAGGAGAAAGAAGAAGGAGCAAGAAATTTGGAATTGCTTCAGCAGCAACTGAGGTGGAAAAAGCTACATGAGTTAACTTCATGTTCCTGCTTGTGTCTCTGGTGATTAAAAATATTCAGTCACCAAAAAGCAATGTAAAATGTGTAAAGATCAGGTGAGAAGAAAGCATATTCTTAGCAGAAGCATGGATGAGTTACTGTATGTGATTTGGCCCTACAAGTATCTCACAAATATTCTCAAAGATTGGAAGAATTGATGCCATTATTGACAGAATTAAAAAAAAAAAAAAAAAAAAGAAAAGATATTTCCCCTTACTGCATTCATTGCTCTTCTACACAATTAACAAGACATATTCTACAGGAATGAGATGGCTGACTTCCCTGGCACTTCAGGTTTTAGGCTGCTTGAGGTATATCTGAGATGATAAGTATGGGCTTATTAACTTTTTTCTATTTTTCCCAGGAGTCCAACAAAGCTTTTTAAACAAATGTTATAAAAGAAGATATTTTAAATCAGTCTGAAATATTTTCTGTCATCAGTCTGAGTTTTGTAGAGCTAGTTTGACATTTCTGGTGTTTCAGACTATTAGCTAATATTTGTAATCAACTTGATTAAATATCTAAAAATATATGTCACCAGTAGTATAATTCTAATCTGAATTCTAAATTGAATTTTTTAACAAAGTCAGTTCTAACCAGGGAAGAAAGTGAATCAGGGTCACATAAACAGTCTCAGTGGTTACAGCAAAACTACTCGTGTGCTTACAATTCAACATGTGCACAAATGTTTTCATCATGGAAGGTGTAAACTACCTTCTTATAAATGTTAACACATTCACTTTTTGTATGTACTGAATTTGGGAGAGACAGAAGCTTCAAAGTCGTTCATGGAGTTGTATTTGACCACCAGTGGTAGGATTTCAAAATTACTGAAACTGTGGATGCCAAGTTTGCAGTCAATGAAAAGGGCAAGATGGTACAGTAAGACAAACTGGCTGAAACACTTCAGTACACTGGAGATGGAATGATTTACATAGCCTGAAGTCTTCTGTGTTTGGTTAATAGTGTTGTTGGTATAACATCACTTACCAGGCTAAGGACTTTTTTTTTTTTTTTTTTTTTTTTTCTATGCAGAGGAATACACAATGTACAAAACTTTTAGGAGAAAAAAATTCTGCATGAAAAATCTGAATTTTTAGTAATAGCCATGACATTAATTAAGGTCATGTTGCCTGAATATCCATTATGAGTGATTTAGACAATAGGAAGGAAGTACAGAATTAACAATGTGTTAATAAATCATGTGATTTAAATTAAGAAAAAAGAAGAAAAAAAGGAAGGAAAAACGCATATAGATTGAATCAACCTGCCTTTAACATTTTGGAACAATTGTTTTCTCCTCCACAGTTATGAACAAAAAGGTATAACAGGACATTTCAGTAATTTTTTTTGGTTTTGTATTTTTTAAGAAAAAAAAGTACACCCTCTATTTCAAAGGTTTTCAGTGATGTTCATCCTTTCTTAACTTTTACAAGTTTTGCACACCCTGTGGGTTAATTTATTCTCAAGCTTTGAACTTCCATACTAAATCATGCACCTTTATAATGAAGATATAATCAAAAATTGCTGCTTGGGTATGGGATGACTGAAAAGGAGAACAGACTTGGTTGGTCCATAGGAAATGTTTCTATAGGAGGCTCTGGAAGAATCTTTAGAAGATTCTGAGCAGGATGGGAAGTGAATGAGGAGCACAGACTCTTAACTGGTAGAAAAAGAGTAGCCTGACACTGATGGTTTTACTCCATCCCTGGACACACTGGCAGCGGACATAGCTTCCTGAAGCAGACATCCATTCAAAAGATTTCAGTGATGGTTCTGCGTAGAGTTATTGTACCACATCAAGGATGTGTGTGTTGATCTGCTAAGTCCGTATAAATTGCCATCTAAACAGATGCTCTAAATAAAGTCATGCATTGTTATGGATTTATTTCCATTGATTTAATAATGTACTTTGTACAAAAGTTTTTTTATTTTATCAGAGATTTCATATGAGACCTTCATGGGAGGGCAAAAGCTAAAAACGGTAGTAAAGATGCCATACTAAAGCTTATTAGTTTCTCTCCCATATTTCTCTAAGAAAAATGTTTCTGACAACCTAGGAAAATATATTGCAAAGAAATGTGTTTATGAGATTGTGGCCAGCCACAAAGGTTAATGTCCAAGTTAAATAGTTGCAGAAAAGAGAAAAGTAGAGCAGCTTAATGGATTGGAAATTGGTTGAAGGGCAATAAAAAAAAAAAAAAAAAGAGTAATCTTAAATGCAACCTTGGAGAGAACTTGGTATTACGTGTTCAGTGAAAGCCCTGCTTTAGTAAAGTATGTATATGGCTGGAAAATTCAGTTTAGCATGGGTAAAGGTGCACATAAGACATTGGAAAACATTTATTTATATATTTTTATTCAGAGGACATTGCAAAACACCAGATAAATATATTCAGAAGGGAGTTTTCAGGGAAACTACTTTGTGATTATGAGTCTGGGTACTGTCATGATTCACAGGGTTCTTGGGGGAGGTATATAGACACATGCAGTTTCATAATGTTTAAGCTTGGAACTGATAAAGAAAAATCTTATTAATTTGCCAAGTCAGAGTAATCCTATTAATTATATAAGCACTAATCCAATTAGTTCAGAAGTTCTCAAGACATTCCACCAACATTTTCACCAACCTCCATAGCATTGCCATTAGGGACCACTGATGTTCCATTTTAGTTTCCCAAGAGTGAGACAATTAGTGCAGTTATGATAGTGTTCTAAATGTTACACTCCATGAAACCTAAAATGCTTATTTTAGTTTGCTGTCCATTACCAGTAGTTTACTATCTATCCTGACCTGTTCCATCTTGTTAGTCTACATGCTACAGTGATAATAGTTCAGCAGATACCATGACAACCCACAGGTTCTTTTGATTCACAACTCTCCAATCTTAACTTGCCTCAGACTTAATAAGAATTAGGCAGAGCAATAATTAGTAGAACTGCATAGCACCACTTCTAATTGAGATTGCCAATCAAAGGCACAGTACGGGAGAAAGAGGGACAAATAGGATTGAGCCTCTGAGCTGACTTTTGCTGTCAGATCTTCCAGCCACTTAGTTGGGTAGTTAAGAGAAACAAAACTCACACACACAGCTTTTTGATATCAAGAGTTTTAGAGTTCAACACAGTGTTCTAATGCATGAGGATACAATGCTTCTGGGGTGCATTGGTGATTCTTTACAGTGTCATGTAGATATTCAGCTGCCTCAGAGCTAGCATGAGGAACTCTTAGGCAATGTTGTATTGTGCAGTCTAGAGAGCCCTGTACATCTGTGTCCTACAGCTGCTCACCTAACGGAAGGGTGGTGCCTCCATGGGAACTGTAGGGTTACATCAGTCATCTAAGTCAGCTAGTGTGTATGTGTCTGTCAACATCTGTCAGCAATTTAATTTTCAACTTGTTTCTTTCACAGACTACGCTGTGTAGTGGAAATCCTTCTTGCTTTCCAGCATGCCAGGTAGCTGTGGATGGCTCTTGTGTTTGATGTGACTAAAGGTATTCTTATCATCCCTCTATGACTAGCCCAGGTGAATATTTTTCTACTTTCTAAAGTTCTGTTTCATTTTTAGATGGTTTGGCTAAAATCAAATGTTGAAATTACATTCAGAGGAAGGAGATAATTGCTTTGGTGTATGGTAGACACAGTACATTTTCTCTAATGATGCCTAGCTTCTCCTAAATTGAGAGACTTATTTTAAAAAAATGCTTCACAGTCCAAGATTGCTATTTGTCCTGATTCGGGTGGGATAGGGTTAATTTTCTTCNCATGTTTGACCATCTCTGTCTCCACTTATATGTGCTGTAACAACTGACACTATTATTTATGTGCCTTTCTCAGATGTGGCTTCCTGAGGGTGACTCTTCTATGAGTGACCTGTGATTGTGTCTGAGAATTATGTCATTTTTTTGATACGTTGAATGTGTCCAGTGAGTGTAACCTTTCCTGCCCACACAAGTGTTTTCACTCTCCTGTTTCTATGTAGTATGATACTTCGCATTGCAGGCTCTTTGAGGTTATTATTTATGCTTTTAATAGTCATTCATACTCCTGAGCCATGCAAGAAATGTTTTAACTGCTGTATCTTTAATCTCAATTGCTTTGATACAGATATCTTTTTTGTGTCAATGATTTAGCAAAGTTTGTAGCTGCCCAGTGTCAATTTAACAGGTTCCTTTCCCTTGTCTCTTTCTCCTTGGAGGGGCACATAATGTACAAGCAACTCATAGGGTAACAATTTTAGTTCTTGGCCTGATATATCAGCATACAAATGAAGTTGAGCAGATGTTTACATTAACATTTAATTGAATTTATAACAGGCTACCACATGTTACATACATTAGTAATAAGCATTAACCAAAACAAAAGAAAACATTATGCATGTGCCCTAAGTAGCAGCATGATATGAGGAAAAGATCCCTCAGCAGCTGAAATTCTATCAGTGGGATGAGAGTGCAAACCAGCTGTGGCTTTTCATGCTTTTTTTTCTTATTGTTTCAAATGGGAAGGGAATTTGACCTGTTAAAGTTGACTTCAAGGCCTGCTTGGGCCCATTATAGGAAATCTGAAGCCTTGGTGAAATGAAGAATAATCACCATGAGTCTCTGTGTATTTTGGAACTCTCAGTTCAGAATAAACCTTTGTACAGTTAGGGCTGTATCTGAAGCCTGATGAAATTAACTGGAAATTTTCTACTGGCATCGCTAGGTTATGGGTGGGGCCTCATTAGAGAAATGTTTTCTGTCATTCAAGAGACACATAGATTACTATGGATGAGGAAGAGATCACAGAGGATCCCATGCTGCTAATAGCAAGGGAGAGAACTGATTTTAGTGTCCTCTCTTAGTGTACTAAGGATGGTTTCCAGGCCATGATTTTCCTCTTAGCTGTGTTTCCAGCATATCCCTTCTAAAATTCCTGCCTGTGTGAAGCAATTCCTCATCTGCTGACTCTTTTTTTATTTAGTACTACACTCATAAATTGCCAGCAGGTCTCTAAAAGATGGTGTTAAGCTTTTCTTGTTTCCTCTCTCTATGTTGGAATGCTGTCTGTATTCTCACTGACTATAGTTTTTTGGCTTAAATCAACTTTAAGCTTAGCATTTAATAGGCCAAAGCAATGGATATATCCAACATCCCAAGGTTTGTTCAAGATCAATTCAAATCCTACACCCTGCATTTTCCACTTCTGTTTTGTAGATTTGCCTGCTCTTTCTTGGAAATAGGACTGTTTTCAAACAAGATTCTGAATGAGTGTAACCAAATCCTAATGTCAGCCCATGAAATACAATTATAAATGAAAATGTCAGAAACCTGTACCTTACTGCCCATATTTTTTGATATTCTGGATGCTCAGAGTGCTTTCAGAATGGTATCTGTATTGTTATTTAAAGTAACAAAATGTATCATATCAATAACAACAATCCTCTTATTTTAGCTAATATATTAATTTACCTTTATTACCATGTTCATTTCTGTCAGTTGTCAATATAGTATTTCCTCTTCTTTCTCACTTCTGAAGACTGATAATGAATGTTAGTTATCCAGCTAGTGTGAAGGCAAGGAGCAGCAGGTAATAAGAAAATATTAGAATTATTGGGCTGTCCATAACATCCATAAGACCCATTTACCAGAATTATAGCTGTTTATAAGGAAACTCTCAATAATACTTCACCCTTTTGTCAGCTGAATATTATCTGTCTACAGGAAGGCACAAATACTTACCATGTTTGTAGCAAACCTTAAGAAGAGATTATGTTTGGACATAGGTAGAGTGGTGGTGTTTTATAATGGAGGTAATTCTAGGAACTGTGAATTGCCCTTTTATCTCAGTGAATTGTTAAATATCCTATTTCAATATCACATGCTGAGCACCAAAGCTGTAACTCAAGCATGCTGGAAACTGATGAAAATTCTTCTCCCGCCATATTTATTTATGTGCTCTAGTTGCTTGACTTTCTTTCTGTGTTTTGTTTGAGTTACCTCCATGTCAGAACAGCCAAATTCATGAGTTTGCTAAAGAAATCTTTGCCCAAGTTATGAAACAACAAGATATATTAATTACAGTAAATGTAATTAATTCACTACCAGCAAATTTAAAACATATATGCTCAACAGTATCTCATGAGTAAAGTGATTATTGAAGTGTGCTTGACTGTTCGGTTTCACAACATCTTTTTGGCTTTGAGAAACTTAAGTAGTCAATGAATATTTTACAGTCTGCCATATATTTTTGTCATTATGAAGAACCCCATAAAGTAGAACCTCAAAAATCAAACACTTTGTTCCATGTCTGATGTTTCATGATGTTAATTTTAAGAACATCCTTTCCAGTTTATTAATTACCATGCTATTCCCTGTGCACTTACCCAATACAATGTATGTGATATCCATAGGAGACCCCTCTTTTGAACATTTTTTCCAATAAAAGTTCCTGCAAAATGCTCATAAAGAATTAGCCAATGGTTAAGGAGAATGTCAGATGATTAATAATAGTTGAGACTACTAGTCATAATATTGGGAAATTGATATGCCTACATGAGAGCTACATACATTTGTTTGCCTTCCAGTCTTCTGTTTGGAAATGGGTGATCTTGAACTGTGGTCTTGCTATGACAGAGATTATATTGTTTTACTTAGTGGCATAGGATGTGATTTACTGAAACCAGGGATCTAGTACTTGTTCCAAAAATATATGCATTGCTCTGATTTGAAGTCATTCTATGACATTAGGGAATATTTCTGGCTCTTCCAGCTAACTTTGGCATTAGGCTCTTATACAAGAAGTTATTAAGTGTAATGGAACTACTCGGGCTCAGACCTGAGTATGTTGTAGCGTATTGTTTGGGGCTGGAGGTCATGATTTAGACACCAGGATGAAGCTCAGTAAATGTTATCTTCCATCCTGGAAAAAATCTTTCCATGAAGAAATTGCTAAAAATAACATAACATAGTCAGTACTGCCTTGGGAAAAGCAAGTTATGGGCTTGGAATTTCTTTGTAGAAGTGTTAATGTTTTTTTTGTTTTTTTTTAAAAAAATGAAGAGTACAGCAGAAATTAATGTCTCATTTTAATGTATCTTTTCTATTTTCAGTTCTTTTCAATAGACCCTCTACTCGCTATAAAACAATTGTTTTTCTTAAATAATTGAATGTGGTATTTGTTGATTTTTGTATGGATTCAATAAATATAAAATTTCCTGTAGGAAAAACCCTGTAGGGTTTTGTGAAATGCAACAAAGTATTTATTTCTTTGTCAGTTTCCATTGTAAACTATGTAGACTATATTTTAATTTGATTTTTGCAGCCTATGTAATGATTTTCCTCTCTTTCCTATTACCTATGTTATGCTTTTTTTTTTTTTTTTGTGGAGTTCTTGCATAAAACCATGTGAGTCAGATCTTTTAGAAGTATTACTTCATCAAGTTCTATTGAAGTGCAAAGATTTTATTTCTGAGTGCTTTCTAAGTTTTAAAAAGCACTAGAACTATTCATCTACTTGCAACTCTCTGACGTATTGCAAAGAAACAAGATGAAATTAAAATCTGCAAAGTAAGTCTTCATTCAAAAAAGTCCAAGTTTTAAGAATAGGAGTGAAGGGAGTATATTAATATTTGCATATGAAATTGAAAAAACAGTGAAGACAGCACAACTAAACTTCTTTATTCAATTAATAACAATCTGTATATGAAACATATTTGAAGACCTAGAAAACGGACAACATTTTATGGACTTTGAATCAAGCATCTGGAGAAATTATATTGTGTAATGAGATACTTTGGGTAATTTTCTGGTTCTTGGTCTTAACCTGTACAACTATTTGCTTAATAAGCATACATACATACAATGTAATCACATTACTTATCTTTTTCTAGAGATGAAGTAATTCAGCTGCATTTCTGTGGCTTCTAATTATACCACTGGAATTAGAATTTAGATATGAGAGTGGGTGGCTGGAAAGAATGCTTGTGCAGCAGCAGTAGAACAAACAGTATGAAAAATTAAATTACTTACATTTTTCAATACTACAGTACTATGGCTAGGCACTGTTTCCCAAGCTTCTTATTTTTAATTAAAAAAGACAAATCAGCATCATTATATTCCATGATTTGTCTTTTCAAGCAAAACTAATAAAATAGTTGCTGCTATTACTTATATGATTAACTGAAGGCTGAAAATGACAAGCAGTTTTAGAGAATGAAACAAGTTACAGAGCATCAGAAAAATGATAGGAGACTGGAAAAAGGTCTGATGTTTGTATTAGAAAGAAGAGTTCCTGGACACAGAAAGGGAACTAAAATGAAAGGTTGTCCCCATATGTAGCAAACTTCAGTGAGTTCAGGAGAGTTTAGAAAACAGACAGAACCGTTCAATCAGTAAAAGCAATTTGTTACTGTTCATTTTATTCATTCATTCTGAAGCTTTTACTTTCTGCTGATATTTTGGTTTGAGGTAATTCCTCCTTACGCTCTATAAGAAAAGGCAGTCTGAGGTTCTAGGAACTCCTTCCTTTTTGTGATGATGTAGATGCCTTGACTAACTGCCAAGTACACAGCAGCTGCCAGCTCTTTCTTGTCATCTTGCCAAATGTAGATTCCTGGGTGAGGAGGAAAAGGGAACATTGTTCCTAGAATTCTCAGTTTTTTTCCTTCTACACAGTCAAAGAAGGCAAGAAACCTTGATGAACCTGAAAGAACAGGTCTGAGCTTCATTCCCATGTGAAAAAAGAGCTGAGGGACTGCATAGAGTATAGGATCTGGCTAAGTTGCAGGGCAAATTTACCTGGACTGGACTGCTTCGGATACCACTGAGAGCTAATGTACTATCTAAGATGTATAAGGTAGATGGCTATGTTAGGCTGCATGTTATATTACATATGTGAAAAAGTAAAATTTTCTTTAGAAATGTAATGATAGGATGATTCTAGGACATGTTGCAGAATGAAACCTAAGAGTGGAAGCATGTTATTGCAACGTTTGATTTAATGTTCTGGTGAATAGAAATGTCAAAAAAACCCCAACCCAACAAAACAAAACATAAATAACCACCAGACTACAAGGGAGCAAATCAGTGTCCCTTGAGACCTAGGAAATGGCATGTCAGTCACTGATGTGAAAGGGACAGGTTTGCTTGTAGGATTGATGCCATGTTCCTATTCCATCTGAGTTCCTATTGCAAAAAGCAGCTGTGTTCCTTTGCTCAGGAGACTTTCCTGAATTGGTCTTTCTCTTGGAAAAAGCTGCCAAAGTCGATCATGTCAAGGAAATGACATACTTATTTTTAACATAATTTAGAAGCAAGTTTGCCCGACATGATAGACAGATAATGATTCCTCTAAACACTTAGCAAGGTTAGTTTAACTACTAGATCAAAGAAAGAGTATTTGATCAATTTGAAATTTCCAAGTCTGAATGTTAGTGTTGTTCGTCCACAGCAATTGCTTGGGTTAAAATTAATATGAAGTACTCATTTTCTGTCCCATCTATTCTAGTCTGTTGATTTCAAGGCTAATTTAAATGCTTTCTGTTTAATATAAAATGCTGATCTTCTATTTCATTACAGATTCAGTAACCCTCCATGTTTAATGATTTAGCAATAGAGAGGTAATCTTTTGCTCTCAGTGCTGAGCCAGTGATTTTTGAGAAGTCTTGAAGCTTTTGCTAAACGGCTATTGAGTATATATGTTGTCCACAAATGCATATGCTGTACAGTTCCACAGTACGCTAGCTACATTCCTCAGGTATGTCAGTTATCCATCCCACACAGTACAAATTCAATCTGCATTGGCACTGAAGGCTCAACTCAAAACTTGTGGAACTTATCACCAAGTATTGAATCAATACATTTAGGTAAAAGTGTTTAAAATTTTATTCTTGATCATAGGGTTCAATAGAAAAAGGAAAAGCAAGTACCAAGGTAGCTAATGTAACCCTGTATTGTCTGTTATTTGAGGAGACAGAAAAAAAGGGTAAATATAGCCCTTGTTTTAAATTGGATGTGTTTAGGGCTCGTTCTGTTTATAGTGGCAACTAGAGAATTGAATATGAATAACAGAGAATTCCCACAGTATTATGTGCATGTGCAATAGGGGTATTTTATAGATTTTTCTTGGCAATGCACGGTTCGGTTCGTTCTATTGCACCAGTGCTGTACCCTAGGTTAGGTATGCTATGACAATAGAAAATAACTGTTGTGTCTTTGCAATGCCTCATATTTTAATTATCAGGGAAAGTCCAATAATTTTACCTTCACTGGCGAAATGTGTCTAGATGGAGTTGTCCAGTGTGAATAGCTTCAGTAATCACGAGAAGATTTGAATTATCAGTAAATCTGCATCTCAGAAATTATTAACGTTCCAACACTGTTTGATTGCACTCACATATTTAAAACACCTATGGTTCATTTTCTATTTCTGTTATACATGTGTGGCTGTTAGAATGCTGTGGACATTTTTTTTGAGTCTGAAACTACAGCTTATGGACAAGATAGATATTTTAATATATGTTATTATAAAATGCATAATGAAACTACCCTATTACTCAATATAAAATTAATTTCATATGTCTTTTTAAAATTACATAGTAATGTTTCTTTATGCACAGCACAGGAATTTCTTGATGCTAATCCATTTCTGATAGCTGATTGATCCACAATACTTATCTTTTCTTATAATAAATTGAATAATCATATATTTAGAAATTTACTTGCTGTAGTTGGAGAGGATTGTTGGACTTTACTATGCAGTAGTCCAAGATTTTTTTAAATTAAAATTATTATCTAGATGTGCTCATTATTTTCTGACTTGACAATTATTAACCTCTGTGCAGATATACAGATGGTCCAGAATAATATTTTTTTGCTTTAAAAAATAAATCTCTTCAGCTGAACAGTAGTTTTGATGGGTTTCTTTCCCACGTGTAAAAACAAAGCCAAAGAAAACCTGGGATGATGGATTAGGTTATAGTCTTCTTATCTGCAAAGGAAGGATTCTATAAATCCCTCACAGAGTACTATTTTACGAGATCTGTTGTCCCAAGTCCACTATTGGACTTTGGGTATCCAGTAACAGTAATAAATGGCATTCTGTGTCTGCAGATTGCTAAACACCAAGCCCTATACAGTCAGTGAAATCAAGCCATAGAGATCTTAAAGAGCTGGACCCATCACTGTGCACACAGTAGTGGGTTTGATTGCACAGGGTCTGATCCTTACTGCTGTTCTTCCCTGCTTTTGCAGCAGTGTGACACAGTGCTTCTTTGAAAACTTGCACTACTGTCTGTGGCACAAGAATGCAACTTTTAGTGTTACGTTACCTGAAAAGAATAGTCTCAAGTGTTACTAGCACTGCTGCTGGGACATTCCCACTAAACATCCTAGGGACGCTGAGAAACAGTGTTGGGCTATTTCAGACAAGGCCACATGCCGAAAGTGAGGGAACCACGTGTGCTCTCAATGGGACATTGGGGAGATATGGAGAAAGGAGTCCAACCACCATGACATACTTCTTCATTGTCCCCCTGCTGTGGACAGAAGGGTAGGCAAGGCTGTGACTAAGCCAGTTAAACTGCATTTGCCTGAAGAAGTATAACGCCTGTAGGAGAGTGCTGTTATACTGCCTCAGCTGTAAGATTCATCTTCCTTCTGAGGTCAGCTAGCTTCCAGAAACCTGACTCACTTTTGGACTGGGAACTTTCTGGAGTCCATGGCCATATCAAGTACTATGTACATTTTAAATTTGCCAGCTTCCATTTCCTTCTGCTCTTCACTTCTTGTGACCAAAGCAACAATCCGTCTTGGCATTGTGGTCTCCCAAAAACTATTGAGGGTTTTACTCCACTGTTTCCACTTGGTAATTGGTCTGATTTTGGCTGAACATCATAGTTTAGTTCACTACATTTATTGAGTAGTCTGATAACTATTTTTCAAGGGTTTGTTTTCCTTCCAAAGAGAAAAGCTGTTCTCATTTGATCATGACACTCAAGCTGGTGAAAATTGCTGGATTCACTACTGTTTGTGCCAGCTGAAGCTATGACTCAGTACTTGCACTTTTAAATGCTATTGAGAAATACAGTTCATTTACAGCACGCCACAGAATGTCCATAAAGGATAATTATCAAAATGTAGTATAGTTTTATCCTTCAGCTATATTACTGATACAAAATGTGTGGAAAATATTATCATTTTAAATTATATTTTGCATAGAGAGTTATTTGATTACCACCAAAAGTCTTTATAGCATTTTTTAATTTAGCCTTATGCATTTTTAACATGACAGCTGGAGCACAGCATGCATATGGCATACTAATAGAGGAGGCTAATAGTCAGTTCTGTCTATCTGTTCTTGCAAAGAAAAGAAACAGGAAATAACAAAAATGTTTAAATTGCATGCTGCTGGATAAAAGCAACAGACTGCATGGCAAACTGAAGCAGTGTTCAGAGATTACTTCATTATTCATTCTCTGGTTTGTTTTTCAGACTAGCTAGGGTTTTTTTTGTTTCTTTTCAATTAAACCACTGTAGTGTACATTGATACATCTATCATTTATCTATCAAATAGAAAGTTGTGCTGGAAATGCAGCTTCACTGTAAACTCCATTTTCAGTTGCTCCTCACTTTGCAAACAAGAAGTCCTCTCAAGTTAAAATTTCCTCCATTTGATCATGACATTTTGGTGTTTGTTCCTGCAAAAATGGGTTTTACTCAGCCTTTTTGAAGCTAGTGTTTTAAAACAAACATGAACTAATTGATAAAGAATATGAAAAAAATGTTTCATTTTGTTATTCATTCATACTGGAAAAAAGAAGAGAAACAATGTAGAGAGCTCACTATTTTTTAAAGAAAATAACCTCACAAGATTGAAAATAATATATATTCAGATTCCCCACTCTCTTGTGATATTCTCAGTGGGATTTTTCCGGTAGGTTTCTTTTTTCAAAATCAATTTTAAAATGTATGGGTTTTATAGGTGATCTGCTACATGATATAATATTTTTACAGCTATTCTGATGAATAAAGTGGATTCAAAATGAGCTCTCAAAACTCAGTTCCATCAAAGATTATTGAACTTCAAAGAAATGTTAAAGACAACACTATAACAAGTCTAAAACTATGAGAAAAATAACATTGTTTCTTATTGTTCTTCTATTTTTAAAGGAAAAAGGAAACCAAATGTAAAATGCAAAAAAAAAAACCCCAAAAACCAAAAAGCTTAAGAAATCTTGGTCAATAAAGAATGTCAATTTGGGGAATGCAGAGTTAAGTTTAATAAATATTAGGTTTCAATTATGGTCTAAATTTAACATTAATTTTCCTCTTAATTTTTATTGTATCAAATAAAGAAAAGGGTGATTTTCAGAAACTAATTTTTTATTCAAGATTTTACATGGGCTTAGCTCTGAGAATCACGAATACTTCCTTGTCTTGTGATTTTCTCTGAAATTCACTGGTTTTCTACCATGTTGCAATTACACATTCATCACTTGTTTGACCTATATTGGTCTACTCAGGCAACTGAGTCTGTTTGACCCCATGCACTGGACCAGATATATGTTTCTGGCTTCAGTAGTAGCAAACTGGCCACCTTTTGACAAGTTTCTTCTTTCTTACTAGAAATAATGATCCTGAACTACATTTGTAAAGTGTCTTTGAAATACACAGATGAAAAATATCATATAGCATTAGATATGATTTATTTTGACTTGTAATAGAGTTCCTTTGCACCACTATGAAAAACTGGGGGAAAGTCAGATTAAATAGATCTGTAGTGCAACATCCTCATTTGTTAAACAAGCCAGCCTCATGAAATATAAATGCATTAAATATCACTGTCATTAAATGCACATCGTGGAACTGTTAAAGGGGATTAAAGAAGAGCCATAGTCTTCATCTTACTCTGAATAGCTGCTAATGGTCAATGTGACCTGGACTCAAATTTTCACTGAAGAAGGTAGGTAAAGAGAAAATTTTCCCTTTATGGGCTCAAGTTGCCTACCTTAAAGTTAATGACCTCTAAATCAACACTTGATGGTTTAGCACATGGGAAATTCAAGCAGAGGTGGAATACTTTAAACACCTATTGACATTCTGAAGCGGTTTGCTTTCTGACCTTTCATGACAGAATGAGTTCAGCCAGCAACCAAGAGAATGTCAGAATCTGCTGCAGGAACTGACTGCAATTATGAGAGTGGAAAAGGAAACAAATGCCTCGGCAATATTTTTAGATAGCAGAATGGCGGGCAAATTATGGATACAGCACTTAATAGTGAGGTGACATGCAGATATCCTTTTAAAAGGTCATGCCTGCCTGAGTTGGGAGTGGTTTAGTTTGTAATCATGGTGGAGTCTCTTATCTGAAGTGGTTTCTATATGTGATGGGAGGTGTTGCCTGTGTAATAGTCCTGGAATACAGAGATCCAAAACTCAGTATTTCTGGAAATTGGACTGCTGTTTGGCATACTTGAAAGGTGTTAAATATGGTTCATAAAGTGATGGCAATTTCCAATTTCATTTCTTAATTGACTCTACATCGTGTTTTTTGAACTTGATCCTCAGCT